>JARQOD010001530.1:0-39985 GCA_033576555.1 Oophaga sylvatica | reverse complement strand
GTTTTTAAAGGGGGAGAATGTAAGGTTCTATGTATATTTCCTGAAACCGTTTGTTCGCAGCCTTTTTTTTCTGTCTTGTGCAGTTTTCTTGCCCTCATAAAAATGAATTTTCCAGTTTGCTGTTCCCGCCTGATTCTCCTTTGTTTTATTAAGCAGCACAGCTGACAATCAGTGCTTCGAACCTATTGAGTGAACCTTTGGACTTTCCTGTAGCTTGGCCTTGTACTCCACTATTCCTACTGAGGAACTCTAAAGCATTGGGGCCCAAACCCCTCCTTTGAAAGACCCCTTTGCATGGATTAGGGAAACGGGAAAAGATCCTGATTGTATTGGAGAGGATTGCGGAGTTTGGGTTACTTGCTCTGTGTCTCTTTTTTTCTGGCTGCAAACTGTGTGGACATTTCCCCAACTTTTTGGGGAAGTAAAAAACGGCTTTTTATACAAAACCCGTGACCGTGTTTTTATCGCACCCAAACCAAGACCAATGAACGAAATACAACATTACAGGATATGGGGGTGGTGGTTTTTAGACCTGGGTAAGAAGGTCACTCACCTTTAAACGACACATTTCGCTCAGACCTTAAAATCATCAGGTGTTAATTTTGGAGACCAGATTTGGGGTTCTGAAACACAGCAGGGGGCCGTTAGTTTGGAAAGGGGGCCCGGCACAGAAGGGGTCCCAGGGGTTTTGAGCTTTTTCAGTCGGGGGGCAGGAAATACCCGGCCAAAGATAGTTTCCCGGAGAATCCCTGCGAAAGGGCTGATAGGGGTGGATCCTCTCAAAATTGGACATTGAAGGTGCCTTCAACACGAGGATATCTTTTAAACTCCAATGGTAACAAAAATATATGTGGTGTTTTTTGGGAGGGTGGTAAAGCCGGGGCCCCCATAGAGGGCAAACTATCTATTGTGTTTTGGGCTAGACAGCCCGGTTTTCTGTTTATCTTTGTTTTACTTTTTTTGTGGACTTTAAAAAAACTGGTTCGGCCCGTTTTGCACCAGAACGCGTCTGAATGAACGTTTTGGCCCTTTTGTCTCCCACAGCGATCCTTGACTAACCCCCTGAAATGTTACAAATTGGGGGAGAATTGGGCAGGGCCCCTGGCTGAACTTAGTGCTGGGTTGCTGCAGCACAGAGGCTTAGAGACAGCAATAAAGGTGAAGTCTGTTGAAATAGCAGCAGAGAAAAAAAAAGTGTGTCAGCAGAAACGTCTGTTTGGAGCAGTCTTGGAGAGACAGTGGCCCTGATAGGGTCTGCAGAGAGAAAATGTATGCACAGCAAAGCTGAACTTGTTGTGAAAATGACTGTGGAATGTGCAGCCGCAAAAGAAAAGTCTGTGGAGCAGTCTTAAAGAGACAGTAGCCCTAATAGACTTTGCAAAGAAAGAAAAAAAAAAAAGTGTCTGCACAGCAGAGCTGAATTTTTCTATGGAAAAGACTGTAGAGTGTGTATGTCTTGAGTGAAGACTGCCGTTGTTAAGACAGAGAAGTCTGACAGCATGGATGACAGCATGGAGGCGCTGTTTGAACAAATGGCGCAAGTTAATATGCAACATAAGACTGCTGTGATTGAGACAGATGAGTCCGGCAGTATGGAGGAGCTCTTTGAGTACCTGGTGCAGGCCCAGCGAAGCATGCAGCAGAGCATGGAGCAGCAGCGCCTGCAGCACCAGCAGCGCATGCAGCAGGACCAGCAGCAATTCCTGCAGCAGCAGCAGGAGAATAACCGGTTATTTGTTGAGCAGATGACAGCACCAAAAAGGATTTCGGTGCCGCGTCCCGAAGTAATGTTGTGAAGGCACCGGCGTTGTCCGCTATAAAGAAGGCGGTAAGACGGTCCTTGAGAAAAATGACACCTCGTGATGATGTGGAGGTATATCTTACTAGGTTTGAGAGACTGGCAGAGAAGGAGAATCTGCCACTATCTGAATGGGCCATGGCGGTCGTACCCTATCTGACTGGGGAACCCCAAAAAGTCTGGGCTGACCTGAGCAAGCAGGACAGCGAAGACTATGCCAAGTTGAAAGCGGCGATTCTTACCCGGCTGGGTGTTACGGTGACAGCCCGTGCCAGGGGAGTTCATGACTGGAGATGCAGTTGGGAGTCTGCAGTAAGCAAACCTGATTATGGAGTTGAAAAGGTGATAGTGAACCGCTACACCCGAGCATGTCCTCCTGAGGACGCCAATCGTCTGGTCAGCCTGATGGAGAAGGCCTTCACCAGCAAAGACTGTCTCCGTGACCAGCCGTCTGAGAGGTAGTCACTTCAGAGTTCCCGGACGCTGAACTCTCGCGGTAAGAGCGTTCCAGCTGTTGGGGACATGGGGTATGCTGATAAGCGGGTTCAGGCCCGAGGGGACATATGGGTGGGAGAGTGTGATGGACAGTGTTGGAGATGTCGTGAAATTGCAGCCAACTGTCCAATAGAGGGGGAGCCTATGTGTTGTGATGTTGGCGGATCCCTCTCTCTCTGCGCAGAACCTGTGTGTGTGTCCACCTCAGCCGAAGAGACTGGACCACAGGTGTGCCCGGTGGTTGTAGATGACTGCCCAGCACAAGCCCTCTTGGACTCAGAGAGTCCAGTGACTTCCATATGTGACAGCCTGATTGATAGGGATTTCATCCCTGATAAGCACCTGAGTGTGGTGTGCATCCATGGAGACACCAAAGTCTACCCAGAGACTGCCGTGGACTTGGTCCCTAAACTCGGGGAGGTTTCATATGAAGTGGGGGTAGTGAAGAGCCTGGTGCACCCCGTCATATTGGGTAATGACTTTCCCCGATCTAAGGATCTCTGGGGGAGAAATGATTCTGATGGACAGTGTGATGAAGCTCCTACTGAGGGTGCGCAGTCCCGAGGGGCGGAACACAATGCTAGTGGGCCGTTAAACTTATGTGATAATGATGATGACCATGATAATGATGATGATAATGATAATGATGATGATGATGATCATGATAATGATGATGACCATGATAATGATGCTGATGCTGATAATGATAGTGATGATGATCATGATAGTGATGATGATACTGATCATAGTCATGATAATGATATTGATAATAATGATGACTGTGATAGTGATGAAATTCCTTTGCAGGTGATGTTGGGAGACGAGGATGGTGGTTCTCGGGAACCGAGTGTCCCTGATTTGCCTGTGTCCTGTGACAATTTTGAGAGTGAGCAGTGGCGAGACCACACTCTTAGGACGACACAGGAAAATATGATTGTTCTAAATGAGGTTTCCCAGGAGCCTGGCTCTGAGGAGAGGTTTCCTCATGCTGCCATGGACAATAGCCTATTGTATAGGGACACTGAAGTCCAGGGAGAGGTCGTGATTCAGCTCCTAGTACCTGAGCTATATAGAAGTATAGTGCTGGGGTTGTCACATAGTCACATACTTGAGGGACCAGATGGTGAAGTTAATGTTGTGGATGACATGTTAACTAAGGTTCCAGATCAGGATGTGAATGAGAATGAATTGTATACTCTTGAAAGTGAGCAGGATGAGAAGTAGAATGAATTGTATAACCCTGAAAGTGACCCGGATGTGGCTGAGAAAAAGGGGTCAGACAGGGATAGTGGGAGTGATAGTGAATCATCTGATGACCATAAAGCAACCAGTGCAAATGAGGAAGGCATGGTAGCAGAGGAGGTTGAGAGTCCTGAGAAGAAAGCTGATGCTGACCTTACAGCCAGACAGAAGATGGCATCTGAAGATGTTTTACAGTTGGCCGGTTCCCTGGCGAAGACTAAGGTGAAAGAGGAGAGCTGAGCTTTAAAGGCAGGACTCTGAAACTGAACACAGCACAAGTGGATGCTGTTGTAGATGAGAAGTTATCAAGGTATGGTATGGAGCTGCATCATGCCCAGGACTCTGAAGGTAATGCTGCAGAGGTGGAAAAAGCCATGGAAGTGGTGGTCACCAAGCCAGATGCCTCATCAGAAGCTGAGGTTTCAAGTGAAGCTGTGAGGAACAAGACTGAAGATATGGGGACTGACTATGTCCAGGAATCTGTTTCTGCCGAAGACAGCGGCGTGGACGGGTTACGGTCCGGATCAGTAGCTGGCATTGGTGAGCTCAAGCGCACTTTCATGGAGTCTACATCGGAGCCACGTCCCAATAAATGGGAAAAGCGGTGTGTCACTCCGTTGCCGCTGCAGACAGACGGGATGCAGAACGTGGTGGAAGAGAAGAATCCGGCGGGTTCTGAGTATACAGATGCCGCTATTAAGAACTTGAAAGCTGGAATAAATGGAGATATTGGAGACCATAATGATGTGAATGAAAAAGTAGAATGTAAGACTGACGGTGGGGCTTCTGAGCATGTCCTACCAGAAGAGCCTGAAGAAGGGGCTGAGGACATGAAGGACGTCCAACGAGTACAAGATGAATTGATTGCTTCTCGGAGAAAACTCCAATCTGTGATGAAGGAGCGTGATGAGAGCCATGAGCATCTTCTGGAGAAGCTCAATGAAGTAAAGAAGGTTCAAGGGGAACTGGAGAAAAGTGAAAAACCCCCTATACCTTCTGTGATAGTTCGTGACACATGGTCAGTGCACCAGGAACAGGAGGTACGTGAGTTTCTGAGGAAGAGTCAACAGAAGTGTTCTGATGTGCCGGGTCGTACTTCTCTGGCCAGGCACTATATCGAAACTGAGCCCGGCCCTAAGGTCAAGATGAAACCGTGCAGGATACCCGAGGCCCACAGAGAGCATAGGCCTGGGAGGGTACAGGGTAGTACGGATGCTTCAGATGAAGAGAAAGCTGATGTTGGCTATGACTCAGGTGAAGATACAAATGACAGTGGTGAATATGAAGCTGATGAGGGCCATGACTGGTCCAGAGTTCACTGTCTCTGTTGGATTGTTAACCAGCCCTCCGGTCTGGATGACCAGCCCTCCGGTCTGGAGAAGAGGGGGGGGATATGTGAGACAGTGAGAGTATGTGTATTGAATGGGGTGTATATTTCACCTGGCTACTTTACTGACTGGTATATGGGAGGTGTGTGGCTTTGTAGACCTAGTGGTAGAGAAAGGTCACTACACCTTACATTCAGTACACACTTGCAGCTCAGACCTGAAATCACTCAGGTGTTAATTAGGAGACCAGAAGTAGGTGTGCTGAAACACAGTCAGGGAGCTCGCTTAGTCTGGACAAGGGGTCCAGGCACAGAAGGTGTCTCCAGGAGTTTGAGCTATCTCAGTCTGGGTGCAGGAAGTACCCCGGCCACAGGAGTAGTCTCAGTGAGAATCCGTGCGAATAGCGGCTGAATAGGAGTGGATCTCTCTCAAGTCTGGACATTGAAGGTGCCTTCAGACACAAGGAGGAGTATCTGTGAAACTCCATACTGGTAACATATATCATATGTGGTGTTTTGGGCCAGGCTGGTAGAGCCGGGACCCGGATAGACAGGGCAATCTATCTATGTGTAATTAGTGGCTAGACAAGCCTAGGTTTTCTGTTTATGCTTTGTTTTATCTGTTTGCTGTGGACTTTAATAAAACTGGTTGCGGCCAGTTTTGCACCAGAACTGCTGTCTGAATGAACTGTTTTCGTGCCATTCTGTCTACCCAGACAGCGATCCTAGAGCTATACCCCTGGAAATGTTACAGATGTTATGGTGGGATTCCCTATCCCCTCTGGTCTCAATGATTCTATGTCATTAGCGATTCAAATTGACAGACGTTTGCGTGAGCGGAGAAGTATGCGTGGAATAGTGTTGCCTTGTGAACCTGCTTCTGAACCCATGCAGTGTGATAGAGTGGTTTCTGGGGCACAGCGTCATGATTTTCGAAAGCGCAATGGGTTATGTTTCTACTGTGGTGATGCCTCTCATGCTATTTCAGTCTGCCCTAAGCGGGGAAGACGTTTTGCACGCTCAGTTGTCTTGGGTAGTGTTCAGACTAAGTTTTTATTAACTGTTACTCTGATATGCTCTCTGTCCTCATTTTCTGTTCAGGCTTTCGTTGATTCAGGAGCAGCTATTAACCTGATGGATTTTGATTTTGCTAAACGTTGCGGGTTTCCCTTGATACCCCTACAGAAGTCTATTCCCCTACTGGGGATTGATTCTACCCCTTTGGCTGAGAATAAACCTCAGTTCTCTACTCAGGTGATAATGAGTGTTGAACCTGATCATCAGGAGAGCTGCAAATTTTTGGTTCTGTATAATCTGCATGACATTATCGTGCTGAGTTTCCCTTGGTTACAGTCTCATAATCCTGTTTTGGATTGGAAATCTGTGTCTGTAACCAGTTGGGGCTGCCAATGTGTTAATACCAACACTCCTGTTTTTTCTGCCTCCCCTCAGGCTCAGGATGTTCCTGACTTTTTGATTGATTTTTCTGATGTGTTTAGCGAAAGTAAATCTGCATCCTTGCCTCCCCATAGGAGCTATGACTGCGCTATTGAATTAGTGCCTGGTAGTAAATTCCCTAAAGGTCGCCTTTTTAACTTGTCTGTACCTGAACATGACGCTATGCGGTCTTATATCAAGGAGTCATTGGAGAAGGGTCATATCAGACCATCCTCTTCACCCTTAGGTGCCGGTTTTTTCTTTGTGGCCAAAAAGGATGGTTCATTAAGGCCGTGTATTGATTATCGTCTTTTGAACAATATTACTGTGAAATATCAATATCCGTTACCCTTGATTTCTGACCTGTTTTCCAGGGTGAAAGACGCTACTTGGTTTACCAAACTTGACCTCAGGGGGGCATATAACCTTATTCGCATTAAGCACGGGGATGAATGGAAGAATGCATTTAACACCCCTGAGGGGCATTTTGAGTACCTTGTGATGCCCTTTGGGCTCACTAATGCTCCTTCTGTCTTCCAGTCCTTCATGAATGACATTTTCAGGGATTTTGTGGATAAATTTCTGATTGTTTATTTGGATGATATCTTGATTTTTTCTAATGACTGGGACTCTCATGTGAAACATGTTCGAACTGTATTCCAGATTTTGAGAGAGAATGCTCTGTATGTGAAGGGATCAAAGTGTCTTTTTGGCGTACAGAGGATCTCATTTTTGGGATTCATTTTGTCCCCATCTGTTATTGAAATGGACCCGGTCAAGGTTCAGGCCATCTGTGATTGGGTCCAACCTACTTATTAAAGGCTCTTCAAAGATTTTTGGGTTTTGCCAATTTTTATCGTAAATTTATTGGTAATTTCTCGGTTATTGTTAAACCATTAACTGATTTGACCAAAAAGGGTTCTGATGTGGTGAATTGGCCTCCTGAGGCAGTCTCTGCATTTCAGGAACTTAAGTAGAGATTCACTTCTGCTCCTGTTCTACGGCAGCCTGATGTTTCTCTGCCATTTCAGGTGGAGGTTGATGCCTCTGAAATTGGGGCAGGTGCCGTTTTGTCCCAAAGAGATCCAGAGACCTCTAAAAGTAACCCTTGTGCCTTTTTCTCTCGAAAATGTTCTCCTACTGAACGTAATTATGACGTTGGTAATCAGTAGTTATTGGCCATGAAGTGGGCTTTTGAAGAGTGGAGACATTGGCTGGAGGGAGCCAAACATCAGGTGGTGGTCCTTACGGACCATAAGAATCTGATTTATCTGGAATCTGCCAAGCGACTTCATCCTAGACAGGCCAGGTGGGCCTTGTTTTTCACACGTTTTAATTTTGTGGTTTCCTTTCTTCCTGGCACTAAGAATGTTAAGGCGGATGCCCTCTCGAGGAGTTTCCTTGCGGACTCTCCTGAGGTATCTGATCCTTCTGTTATTTTGAAAGAAGGTGTAGTTCTTTCCGCCATCTCGCCCAATTTGAGACTGGCTCTGGAGGGGTGTCAGGAGGATAGGCCCTAGCGCTGCCCTGTTGGGAAATTGTTTGTCCCGGACCAGTGGAAAAAGAGTGTGATGTCTGAGATTCATTGTTCCGCGTTGGCCGGTCATCCCGGAATTTTTGGTACCAGAGACTTGGTAAGTCGGTCCTTTTGGTGGCCTACCTTGTCTCGTGATGTCAGGGAATTTGTGCAGTCCTGCGGGACTTGCTCTCGCTCCAAGCCTTGCTCTCGCTCTAGTGGTTTGTTGATGCCATTGCCTGTGCCCAAGAGACCATGGACCCATATCTCTATGGATTTAATTTCCGACCTCCCTGTTTCTCAGAGAATGACCATCATCTGGGTGATTTGTGATAGGTTTTCCAAGATGATACATCTTGTGCCATTACCTAAGTTGCCTTCCTCCTCTGAATTGGTGCCTTTGTTCTTCAGCACGTGGTTCGTTTACACGGCATTCCTGAGAACATTGTGTCTGACAGAGGAGTCCAGTTTGTTTCCAGATTTTGGAGGACCTTTTGTTCTAAGCTTGGTGTTCAGTTGTCTTTCTCTTCGGCGTTTCATCCTCAGATCAATGGTCAAACTGAGAGAACAAACCAGACATTGGAGACTTATCTAAGATGCTTTGTGTCTGCTGATCAGGATGACTGGGTCTCTTTTTTGCCTTTGGCTGAGTTTGCTCTTAATAATAGGGCTAGCTCTGCCACTTTGATGTCTCCATTTTTCTGTAATTCTGGGTTTCACCCTCGATTTTCTTCAGGACAGACGGAGGCTTCTGCCTGTCCAGGTGTTGACTCTGTTGTGGAGCGTATGCAACAGATTTGGGACCAGGTAGTGGAGAGGTTGTCCCTCTCTCAAGAGAGGGCCCAGCGGTTTGCTAACCGGCATAGGACTGATGGTCCTCGGTTTAAAGTGGGGGACTTGGTCTGGTTGTCCTCAAAAAATATTCCTATGAGAGTGGCATCTCCTAAATTTAAGCCTAGGTTCATTGGACCTTATAAGATCATGGAGATTCTTAATCCTGTTTCTTTTCGTTTGCTTCTTCCAGGGACATTTAAGATCCATAACGTGTTCCACAAGTCCTTGTTAAAGAGGTTTGTTGAGCCAGTGGTTCCTACTGCTTTGCCTCCTGACCCTGTTCTGGTTGAGGGCAATATGGAGTTTGTGGTTGAGAAAATATTGAATTCTCGTTTTTCTAGACGGAAACTTCAGTATTTGGTTAAGTGGAGAGGTTATGGTCAGGAAGACAATTCTTGGGTGTTTGCTTCAGACATCCATGCTAGGAGACTCATCCGTGCGTATCATAGAACTGATCCTGACCGACCTGGTTGCTCAAGCGAGGGTTCGGTGACCCCTCCTCAAGGGGGGGGGTACTGTTGTGAATGGACTTGAGATGGGTTCTGAGCAGAGGCTCCCTCTGGTGGTTACAAGCGGTACTGGACTGTCCAGTGAAGATTGTGAGGATTGGGAATCAGGTGTTACTGACTGGTCTTATATAAGGGAGTCGCCTTCCCATCAGGGTTGCCGGTGATCAATTGTTCTGGTCTCAATCCTTGATTCCTGTTTCCTTTGTAGCCTGCTGTGTCTGCATCTCCTGCTAACAGATAAGACATTTTCTTCTTTTTGTTTTTGTGCTTGATTTTTACATTTTGTCCTGCACTTCTGTGGGGGCCTTCAGGGTCCCCTCCGGGGGCTTTTGCCCTCTCAGTTTAGTTCAGCCACTGATGTTTTGTACATTTGCTTTTTCCAGTTTTTTCAGTGGCTGCTGTTTTGATTTTGTTACACCAGAGAACTAATTTAAGTGGTAGAGGTCATGTGATCTCAGGTGTTTTTGAAATTAGTAGAGTTGGTGCTTTTCAGGGTTTTTTGGGATTGCAGTAAGTGCCCTTCCTATCCTTTTCTATTTAGATAGTTTGGGCCCCAACGTTTGCTCATACTATTTTCTGTCTGTGTCAGTATTTCTTCTTGTCTAACCGCCATTACATGTTTAGGGGCTTTCTATGTTCTTTGGGGATCTGCTCCGGGGCAGATAGCTTTCCTCTTTCTATCTTTAGGTATAGTTAGTTTCTCAGGCTGTGACGAGGCGTCTAGGACCAACGTAGGAACGCTCCACGGCTGCCTCTAGTTGTGGTTAGTCAGGGTACTGCAATCTCATAGATTCCAACTGCTCTGGTGTATTTCCTTTTTTGCCTGCACTCCTCAGCTACCAAATCATAACAGTCCTCCAAAATCTGGAAACAAACTGGACTCCTCTGTCAGACACAATGTTCTCCGGAATGCCATGTAACCGAACCACATGCTGAAAGAACAAAGGCACCAACTCGGAGGAGGAAGGCAACTTAGGTAATGGCACCAGATGTATCATCTTGGAAAACCTATCACAGATTACCCAGATAACGGTCATTCTCTGAGAGACAGGAAGGTCAGAAATAAAATCCATAGAAATATGGGTCCATGGCCTCTCGGGTACAGGTAATGGCATTAACAAACCACTAGAACGAGAGCAAGGCTTGGAACGAGAGCAAGTCCCACAGGACTGCACAAAGTCCCTGACGTCACGAAACAAAGTAGGCCACCAAAAGGACCGACTCACCAAGTCTCTGGTACCAAAAATCCCGGGATGACCAGCCAACGCGGAACAATGAATCTCAGACATCACACTCTTTTTCCACTGGTCTGGAACAAACAACTTCCCAACAGGGCAGCGCTCTGGTTTATCCTCCTCACACCCTTCCAGAGCCAGTCTGAAATTGGGCGATATGGCGGAAAGAACCACACCCTTTTTCAAAATAACAGCAGGATCAGATAACTCAGGAGAATCTGTAAAGAAACTATTCGAGAGGGCATCCGCCTTGACATTCTTAGTGCCAGGAAGAAAAGAAACCACAAAATTAAAACGTGTGAAAAACAAGGCCCACCTGGCCTGTCTAGGATTAAGTCGCTTGGCTGATTCGAGATAAATCAGGTTCTTATGGTCCGTGAGGACCACCACCTGATGTTTGGCTCCTTCCAGCCAATGTCTCCACTCTTCAAAGGCCCACTTCATGGCCAATAACTCCCGATTACCCACGTCATGATTACATTCAGTTGGAGAAAATTTTCGAGAGAAACAGGCAAAAGGGTTACTTAGAGGTCTCTGGATCACTTTGGGACAAAACTGCACCTGCCCCAATCTCAGAGGCATCAACCTCCACCTGAAACGGCAGAGAAACATCAGGCTGCCATAGAACAGAAGCAGAAATGAATCTCTGCTTAAGTTCCTGAAACGTAGAAACTGCCTCAGGAGGCCAATTCACCACATCGGAACCCTTTTTGGTCAAATCAGTCAATGGTTTAACAATACCGGAGAAATTACCAATAAATTTACGATAAAAATTGGCAAAACCCAAAAATCTCTGAAGAGCCTTCAATGAGGTAGGTTGGACCCAATCACAGATGGCCTGAACCTTGACCGGGTCCATTTCAATAACAGACGTAGACAAAATGAATCCCAGAAATGAGATCTTCTGTACGCCAAAAAGACACTTTGATCTCTTCACATACAGTGCATTCTCTCTCAAAATCTGGAACACAGTCCAAACATGTTTCACATAAGAGTCCCTGTCATTGGAAAAAATCAAGATATCATCCAAATAAACAATCAGAAATTTATCCACAAAATCCCTGAAAATATCATTCATGAAGGATTGGAAGACGGAAGGGGCATTAGTGAGCCCAAAAGGCATCACTAGGTACTCAAAATGCCCCTCTGGGGTATTAAACGCCGTCTTCCATTCATCCCCGTGCTTAATGCGAATCAGGTTATACGCCCCCCTGAGGTCAAGCTTGGTAAACCAACTAGCACTTTTCACTCTGGAAAATAGGTCAGAAATCAAAGGTAACGGATATTGATATTTAACAGTGATCTTATTCAGGAGGCGATAATCAATACACGGCCTCAATGAACCATCCTTTTTGGCCACAAAGAAAAAAACGGCGCCCAAGGGTGAAGAGGATGGTCTGATATGACCCTTCTCCAATGACTCCTTGATATAAGATCGCATAGCATCGTGTTCAGGTACAGATAAATTAAAAAGGCGACCTTTAGGAAATTTACCACCAGGCACTAATTCAATAGCGCAATCATAGCTCCTGTAAGGGGGCAAGGATGCAGATTTACTTTCACTAAACACATCAGAAAAATCAGTCAAAAAGTCAGAGACATTCTGAGACTGGGGAGAGGCCGAAAAAATAGGAGTGTCAGTATTAACACATTGGCAGCCCCAACTGGTCACAGACACAGATTTCCAATCCAAACCAGGATTATGAGACTGTAACCAAGGGAAACCTAGTACAATAATGTCATGCAGATTATGCAGCACCAGAAATTTGCAACTCTCCTGATGATCTGGTTCAACCCTCATTATCACCTGAGTAGAAAACTGGGGTTTATTCTCCGCCAAAGGG
This sequence comes from Oophaga sylvatica, assembly GCA_033576555.1. Classification (NCBI taxonomy): domain Eukaryota; kingdom Metazoa; phylum Chordata; class Amphibia; order Anura; family Dendrobatidae; genus Oophaga; species Oophaga sylvatica. The sequence goes on along the minus strand of JARQOD010001530.1, from coordinate 27,748 downwards.
GTAGAATCAATGCCCAGCAGGGGAATAGACTTCCGCAGGGGTACCATGGGAAACCACAACGTTTGGCAAAGTCAAAATCAATCAGGTTAATAGCTGCTCCTGAATCCACAAAAGCCTGAGCAGAAAATGTGGACAGGGAGCAAATCAGGGTAACAGTCAACAGAAATTTAGTCTGAACACTATCCAAGACAACTGAGCGTGCAAAACGTCTTCCCCACTTAGGGCAGACGGAAATAGCATGGGAAGCGTCACCACAGTAGAAGCATAACCCATTGCGCTAACGAAACTCATGACGCTGAGCCCCAGAAGTCACTCCATCACACTGCATGGACTCAGAAGCTGGCTCACAAGGCAACACTATCTCACGCATACCTCTGCGCTCACGCAAACATCTGTCAATTTGAATAGCCAAAGACATAGAATCATTGAGACCAGAGGGAACAGGGAATCCCACCATAACATCCTTTACTTTTTCTGACAGACCCTTTCGAAAAAGGGCTACCAAAGCATCATCATTCCATTTGGTCAGGACTGCCCACTTTCAAAATTTCTGACAGTACAACTCAGCGTCTTCAAAACCCTGATTTAATGCCAACAAGATCTTTTCAGCTTGATTAGTGACATTAGGTTCGTCGTACAATAACCCCAGAGCCTGAAAAAATACATCAATATCATTCAAAACAGGATCCCCAGGTGTCAGGGAAAAAGCCCAATCCTGAGGGTCGCCGCGCAGCAGGGAGATGACAATTTGAACCTGCTGTGCCGCGTTCCCTGAGGCTTTAAGGCAAAAAACAACTTACAGTTATTTTTGAAATTCAGAAATTTAGATCGATCCCCCAAAAACAAGTCTGGCATGGGGATCCTAGGTTCCACAACTGGCAACCTAGCAAGATAGGTAGCAATATTCCGAACCTCAGTGGCAAGCTGATCCACACGGCCAGACAACTGTGCAAACTCCATTGAGAGAAAAAAAAATTCCTCCTCAGCACCCAGAGAAAAGAGGGGAAAAAAAATGCAACAGAGTTTCCTTATTACTATTTTCCCCTTCTGTGAGTATTATACAATTTTCAGTTTTTTGGGCCGGTTCTACTGTTATGTTTCTGTAACTGAGGAGAAATAGCAAAAACGGTAATACACCAGAGAGGCTGGAACCTATTGGATTGCAGTAACCTGAACTAACCACACAACTAGAGGTAGCCGTGGAGCGTTCCTACGTTGATCCTAGACGCCTCGTCACAGCCTGAGAGATAACTACACCTAAAGGCAGAAAGATGAAAGCTATCTGCCCCGGAGCAGATCCCCAAAGAAAATAGGAAGCCCCCAAACATGTAATGGCGGTTAGACAAGAAGAAAGCACGGACACAGACAGAAAATAGAATGAGCAAACGCTGGGGCCCAATCTGTCTAGACAGAAAAGTACAGGAAAGAATTCTGACTGCAATCCAACAAAAACCCTAAAAAATACCAACACTTCTGATTGCCAAAAAAACCTGAGATCACACGATCTCATCAACCTAAATCAGATCTCTGGTGTAACAAACGCTATTCAACAAATAAAAAGTAACAAAGGAGCAAAGCAAAAGTGCAGACAAAAACGGAGCACAATTGCAGCGCCAGACCCACAAAAGGGGACAGGCTGCAGTCCACTGCAAGCAGCAAACCAGCAATGAAAATCAAACAGAGGAAAAAAAAAAACAGAAAACACTTATCTGAAGGAGAGCAGGAACCTAGCAGTGCTTCAAACAAGACCAGGGGAACAATAGATAACTGGCAAGGCTGCTGGGAACTCAGGCCACTTATATCCTACCATTCAGTGCCAGCTGAAGGCCATTCATTAATCAGTTCATTACCCTCAGCAACCACCGGAGGGAGCCCCAGCTCAGAAGCCGCATCCAGCATATTCACAACAGCCACCTTGATGTCTCCATTTTTCTGCAATTTCGGGTTTCATCCTCGATTTTCTTCAGGGCAGGTGGAGGCTTCTGTCTGTCCTGGTGTTGACTCTATTGTGGAGAGAATGCAGCAGATATGGGATCAAGTAGTGGATAAGTTGTCCCTCTCTCAGGAGAAGGCCCAGCGGTTTGCTAACCGACATAGGACTGATGGTCCTCGATTTAAAGTGAATGACTTGCTTTGACTGTCCTCAAAAAATATCCCTATGAAGGTTGCATCTCCAAAATTTAAGCCAAGGTTCATTGGACCTTATAAGACCTTATTAATCCTGTTTCCTTCCATTTGCTTCTTCCAGTAACGTTCAAGATTCACAACGTATTTCACAAATCTTTATTGAAGAGATTTGTCGAGCCAGTGGTTCCTATGGCTGCGCCTTCTGATCCTGTTTTGGTTGAGGGCAATTTGGAGTATGTGGTTGAGAAGATATTGGATTCTCGTTTGGCCAGGCGGAGACTCCAGTACTTGGTGAAGTGGAAAGGCTATGGTCAGCAGGACAATTCTTGGGTGTTTGCTTCTGACATTCATGCTGAAAGACTGGTCTGTGCCTATCACCGAGCTCATCCTGATCGTCCTGGTGGCACAAGTGAGGGTTCGGTGACCCCTCCTCAAGAGGGGGGTACTGTTGTGAACGTATTGGAGACGACTTTGGAGCTGAAGCTCCCTCTGGTGGTTGCTGAGGGTATTGAACCTATGTGGAACACCAAGAGTCCTACACCTGCAGCTGACGAGTGGTTGTCAGGTGGTACTGACTGGCCTGATATAAGTGAGCTGACCTCCCATGATCCTCGCCGGTGATCAATTGTTCTTCCTGGTCTTGGTTGGAATTCAGTGAAGATCAATTGATGTTACATTTCCTTTCTGATTGAAAACAGATGCAAAATAGGAATTTAACCCCAAGGGTGGTTTGCACGTTAATGACGGGCCTATTTTTACAATTCTGACCACTGTCTCTTTATGAGGTTATAACTCTGGAACGCTTCAACAGATCTTCGCAATTCAGAGACTGTTTTCTCGTGACATATTGTACTTCATGATAGTGGTAAAATTTCTTCGATATAACTTGCGGTTATTTATGAAAAAAATGGAAATATGGGGAAAATTTTGAAAATTTTGAAAATTTTCAAACTTTGAATTTTTATTCCTTTAAAACAGAGAAATATGTCACACAAAATAGTTACTAAATAACATTTCCCACATGTCTACTTAACATCAGCACAATTTTGGAATCAACATTTTTTTTTGTTACGAAGTTATAAGGATTAAAAGTTGACCAGCAATTTCTCATTTTTTCAATAAATTGTACAAAACCATTTTTTTAGGGACCACCTCACATTTGAAATCACTTAGAGGGGTCTATATGGCAGAAAATACCCAAAAGTGACACCATTCTAAAAACTGCACCCCTCAAGGTACTCAAAACCACATTCAAGAAGTTTATTAACCCTTCAGGTGCTTCACAGGAGCTGAAGCAACTTGGAAGTAAAAAATGAACATTTAACTTTTTAGTCACAAAAAATAACCTTTTACAAACAATTTTTTTATTTTAACAAGTGTAAAAGGAGAAAATGGACAGAAAAAGTTGTTGTGCAATTTCTCCTGAGTATGCTGATACCCCATATGTGGGGGAAAACTACTGTTTGGGCGCACGGCAGGGCTCAGAATGGAAGGAGCGCCATTTGACTTTTTCAAACCAAAATTGGCTGGACTTGAGATTGGACGCCATGTCGCGTTTGGAGAGCCCCTGATGTGCCTAAACATGGAAACCCCCCACAAGTGACACCATTTTGGAAACTAGACCCCCTAAGGAACTTTTCTAGATCTGTTGTGAGCACTTTGAACCCCCAAGTGTTTCACTAAAGTTTATAATGCCTGGGTGTGAAAAAAAAAAAACATTTCCACAAAAATTATTTTTTAGTCCCCAATTTTTGATTTTTCCAAGGAAATTGGACCCCAAAAGTTGTTGTCCAATTTGTCCTGAGTACGCTGATACCTCATAAGTGGGGGGGAAATACTGTTTGGGCGCACGGCAGGGCTTGGAAAGGAAGTAATGACGTTTTGGAATGCAGATTTTGATGGGTGTCATGTTCACTTTGCAGAGTCCCTGATGTGCCTAAGCAGTGGAAACCCCCCACAAGTGACCCATTTTGGAAACTAGACCCCCTAAGGTACTTATCTAGATCTGTGGTGAGCACTTTGAACCCCCAAGTGCTCCACACAAGTTTATAATGCCTGGGCATGAAAATAAAAAATCCTATTTTTTTCCCACAAAAATGATCTTTTAGTCACCAATTATTTATTTTCCCAAGGGTAACGGGAGAAATTGGACCCCAAAAGTTGTTGTCCAATTTGTCCTGAGTACGCTGATACCGTATATGTGGGAGAAAACTACTGTGTGGGCACACGTTGGGGCTCGGAATAGAAGTAGTGATGTTTAGTAATGCAGACTTTGATGGAATGGTCTGCGGGTGTCTTGTCGCGTTTGGAGAGCCCCTTTTGTGCCTAAACAGTGGAAACCCCCCACAAGTGATCCCATTTTGGAAACTAGACCCCCAAAGGAACTTATCTAGATGTGTGGTGAACACTTTGAGCCCCCAAGTGCATCATAGAAGTTTATAACGCCCGGGCGTGAAAATAAAAAATATTTTTTCTACAAACATGATCTTTTAGTCCCCAGTTTTTAATTTTCCCAAGGGTAACAGGAGAAATTGGACCCCAAAAGTTGTTGTTCAATTTGTCCTGAGTACGCTGATACCCCATATGTGGGAGAAAACTACTGTATGGGCACACGTCGGGGCTCGGAAGGGAAGTAGTGACGTTTTGCGTTGCAGACTTTGATGGAATAGTCTGCGGGCGTCATGTCACATTTGGAGAGCCCTTGATGTGTCTAAACAGTGGAAACCCCCATAAGTGACCCCATTTTGGAAACTAGACCCCCAAAGGAACTTATCTAGATGTGTGGTGAGAATTTTGAACCCCCAAGTGCTTCACAGAAGTTTATAACGTAGAGCCATAAAAATAAAAAATCATAATTTTTTTCCACAAAAATGATATTTTTGCCCCCAATTTTTCATTTTCCCAAGAGTAACAGAAGAAATTGAACCCCAAGAGTTATTGCGCAATTTGTTCTGAGTACACTGATACCCCATTTGTGGGGGTAAACTACTGTTTGGACTCATGGCAGAGCTCAGAAGGGAAGGAGCACCGTTTGACTTTTTCAACGCCGAATTGGCTGGAATTGAGATCAGACGCCATGTCATGTTTGGAGAGCCCCTGATGTGCCTAAACAGTGGAAACCCCCCAAATCTAACTCCAACCCTAACCCCAACACACCCCTAACCCTAATCCCAGCCATAACCCTAACCACAAACCTAACCCTAACACACCCTAACCCTAATCCCAACCCTAACTTTAGCCCCAACCCTAACCGTAACCCTAACCTAATGGGAAAATGGAAATAAATACATTTTTTAATTTTGTTATTTTTCCCTAACTAAGGGGGTGATAAAGGGGGGTTTGATTTACTATTTATAGTGGGTTTTTATGTTTGGCAGCTGTCACACGCTTAAAGACGCTTTTTATTTCAAAAATTAGTTTTTGCATCATCACTTTTTGAGAGCTATAATTTTTTCTTATTTTGGCCCACAAAGTCATGTGAGGTCTTATTTTTTGCGGGACGAGTTGACATTTTTATTGGTACAATTTTCAGGCACATGACATTTTTTGATCGCTTTTTATTACGATTTTTGTGAGGCCGAATGAACAAAAACCAGCAATTCATGAATTTCTTTTTTGGGGGGGGGGGCGTTTATACCGTTCCGCGTGTGGTAAAATTAATAAAGCAGTTTTATTCTTCGGGTCAGTACAATTACAGCGATACCTCATTTATATCATTTTTTATGTTTTGGCGCTTTTATACAATAAAAACGATTATATATAAAAAATAATTATTTTTGCATCGCTTTATTCTGCGAGCTATAACTTTTTTATTTTTTGCTGATGGCGCTGTATGGTGGCTCGTTTTTTGCGGGACAAGATGATGTTTTCAGCTGTACCATGTTTATTTATATCTGTCTTGATGATAAAGCATTATTTTTTTTTTTTTAAGGGGTACACTAAACGGGTTAACTAATGGGACAGTTTTATAGGGCGGGTCGTTACGGATGCGACGATACTAAATATGTGTACTTTTATTGTTTTTTTTTTTTTCTTTACATGAAGAAATGAATTTATTGGGGAATATTTTTTTTTACTTTATTTAGGATTTTTTTTTTTACATGTTATTTCTATTTTTTTTTACTTTGTCCCAGGGTGGGACATCACTGTATAGAGTTAGATCGCTGATCTGACACTGTGCTCAGCACTGTGTCAGATCGGCGATCTCACAGGCAGTGCAGGAGGTTTTCTCAGCGCCTGCTCTCAGCAGGCACTGAGGGAGCCACCTTCCTGCAGGACCCCGCGGCCATCTTGGATCCGGGGTCCTGCAAGGAGGAGGCCCTCGGAACAGAGAGATCACATCACTCTGCTCTGAGGGTCTCAGGGAAGCACGCAGGGAGCCCCCTCCCTGCGCGATGCTTTCCTGTGCCCCCGGTACACTGCGATCATGTTTGATCGCAGTGTGTCGGGGGTTAATGTGCCGGGATCGTTCCGTGACCACTCCTGGCGCATAGTGCCGGGTGTCAGCTGTGATAATCAGCTCACACCCGGCCGCGATCAGCTGCTCCCCACCCGGGAGCGCAGCTGATCGCATATGACGTACTATTCCGTCCTTGGGAATTAAGTCCCAGGGCACATGGACGGAATAGTTCGTCTGATGGCAGAAAGGGGTTAAAATTTCGGCTTCTCAACATCCTTTCTTACCATTTCATCATTTTCGTCCTGTAAAAATCCTATAGCATCTTTGACTTTTCTTTTACTTTTGACATATCCCCAAAATCCTTTTTTGTTGCTTTTTTCGTCTCTTACAAGCCTTAATTCATTGTCAGCTTTAGATAATCTGATTCGTGCCCTGCAGGTTCTGCAGACATTATATTCTTCTTTAGATATGCCTCCCTCTTTCTATTTGATAAACATTTCTTTCTTCCTTTTTAGCATGTGTTTTAGTTCTGTGTTCATCCATCCTGGTTTTCCCTCTTTTCGGAATTGTTAATGATTGTGCTTTGAGAATCTCATTTTTGAAGATTCCTTCCTGGACATTTTTGTCCTTAAGGATATCCAGCCATTGGATCCCTCCGATTCTCTTTCTGAGCCCCTTAAAATCTGCCTTTCTGAAATCTAACCTTGACGTCTGAGTCTTCACAGGTCTTCTGCTTCTAGTTATCCAAAATTCTAAAATAGCATGGTCACTACCTCCTAGGGTCCAAGCCACTCTTACCTCCTCAACCATTTCTTCCCTGTTTATAAGGATTAGATCCAAGGTAGCAGATCCCCTTGTTTTCTCCCTTACCTTTTGGAAGATAAAGTTGTCAGCAAGAGAGGATAAGAATTTCCTGGACCTGTTAGTTTTGCCTGAGATTCTCAACAAATGTCTGGATAGTTGAAATCTCCCATGACCACTATGTCATATTTTTTGGAGAACTTGGCCATTTGATGCATAAAGAGTTCATCCATATTTTCAGCTTGCACAGGCGGCCTGTAGTAAATGCCTACAATGGTGTTCTTTCCATTGTTCTCTCCTTGTATTCTTACCCAAACTGTTTCCACAGAACTCCCAGTCTCTGAAGCTTGGATCTCTGTGCAGATAAACGCTTTTCTAACATACAATGCGACACCTCCTCCTCGTTTATCAAGTCTGTTTCTTGCAGATAAGGTGTATCCTACTAGCCTTGTATTCCAATCATGTGTTTTGTCCCACCAAGTCTCAGTGATTCCAATGACATCATATTTCTTTTCCTGCGTTAGTAGTTCCAGTTCTCCTTGTTTGTTGCCCGTGCTTTGTGCATTTGTATAGAAACATTTTAGTTTGTGATTGGTTTCTCTTTCTCCAATATTTTTATTATTTAGATTTTTTTGTCTTTGTTCTTCCCTTTCACTTCTAATAGCAGAGTTCTCAATAGTATTTGTCAGGTGTATGGCTTTTTCTGGCCTTTTGCTTCCCTTCCCACATTGTTCTAGTTTTACACTCTCCTGATAAGTGTAGCAAGGCGACTTCCAAATACATGTTTTCCAGTCTTCGTAAGGTGCACTCCATCTCTAGCAAGTAGTCCATCGTATAGGTAATTCACTCCGTGATCCAGAAATCCAAATCCTTGCTGACGGCACCATCGACATAGCCAGATGTTCACCTGCAGAATCTTATTCCCCTTCAAACACATACTGCCAATCCCCACACACACACACACACCGCCCTTTCACACATGGCTCCTACACAGATATAGTGCCCCACCACATATACGCACCGCTAGTCCCCACATACACACACTGCGGCTCCACTTACACACACGCACCTCTCCTCCTTATACGCACCTCTCCTCCATGTACACACACTGCCACTCCACATATACTCACACCTCGCGTCCTCACATACTGTACACACCTCCCCTGCACACAGACACTGCTCTGTCCACACATACACACACCGCTTCTCCACATATAGAAGCACCTCTCCTCTGTATACACACACCTCTCTCATACACACACCTCTCCTCCACACACAAAGCCCCTCTACACATACACACCGCTTCTCCACATACACACACACTTCTCCTTCACAGCCACATACACACACTCCCTGGTGGTGGTGAGGGGCTTATTTATGTTTCTCTAGTAGAGGTATCATATCTCTGGTGTTGGTGAGAGGTCTTCTTGTGTTTCTAGTTGGGATGTCCTCTCTGGTAGTGAGGAGTCTTTTTCTTGTTTCCCTAGTAAGGGTGTCCTGTCTATCTGATGGTGGTGAGGGGTTGTCTGCTTATTTCCCTAGTAGTGGTGACTATGGTGGTGGAGAGGGGTCTTCTGCCTATTTCTCTAATAGGGGTGTCCTGTTTATGGAGGTGGTGAGGGGTCTTCTGCCTATTTCTACAGTTGTGGTGATGCATAATTTTCCTGTTTCTCCAATAGGGGTCCTGTCTCTGGTGGTGAAGGGTGTTCTTCCTGTTTCTCTAGTAAAGGGTATGCCACACTAAACAACATCGCTAACGGGATCGCTAAAAAACGTCACTATTTAGCGATCCCGTTAGCGATGTTGTTGTGTGCGGCAGCTGCCAGCGACGAGCTTCCTGCTGTGATCTCGCTCGTCGCTGGAATCGTTCCGGACCCTATTTTCGTCGCTGGCGCCCCGCTGGGTAAGTATATATCGCTAAGTGTGGCACCTTTTTTAGCGATTTAGCGGTACTTTTGTACCGCTAAAGTCGTTAAGGAGATCGCTAACCGCGATAGCGTCCTTAACGATATCGCTAAATGTGGCCGACACTAGCGATATAGAAACAATCCCGCTAGCGATCTCATTAGTATGCGACGCTAACGAGATCGCTAGCGGGATTGTGTAGTGTGGCAGTACCTTAAGGGAGTCCTGTCTCTGGCATTGGTGAGGGTTTTTCTACTTATCTCTCTAGTTAGGTTTTCCTGTCTCCCTAGTGGTGTGGAGGAGTTTCCTACCTGTTTCTCTAGTACAGGTGACCTGTCTCTCTGATGGTGGTGAGGGATATCCTGCCTGTTTCCATAGTAGGGGTGTTCTGTCTCCCCTGTGATCATGAGAGATCTCCTGCCTCTTTCTATAGTATTGGTTCCCTTTTGGTAGTGGTGCGGCGTCTTCATCCTGTTTCCTTAGTAGGGGTGTCCTCTCTCTGGTGGTGGTGAGGGGTCTTCTGCCTTTTTCTCTTGTAGGGGTGTCCTGTCTGTGTCGGTGGTGAGGGGTCTTCTGCCTAATTTGTAGTAGAGGTGTCCTGTCTGTGGTAGTGGTGAGGGGTATTCTGCCTTTTTCTCTAGTGGGGGTGTCTAATCTCTGGTGGTGGTGAGTGGTCTTCTGCTTGTTTTTGTAGCAGGGATGGCCTCTCTCTGGAGGTGGTGAGGGGTCTCTACCTGTTTTTTTAGTAGTGGTGTCCTGTCTGTGGTGGTGGTGGTGGTGAGGAGTCTTCCGCCTGCTTTCCTAGTAGGGGTGTCTTGTCTCTTATGGTGTTGATATTCTGCCTCTTTTCTAATAGGGGTGTCCTATTTATCTGGAGGTGGTGAGTGGTTTTTTTTATTGTTGCTCTATTAGTGGTATCCTGTTTCTCTGGTGGTGGTGATGGGTCTTCATCCTGTTTCTCTATTAGTGGTGTTGTGTCTCTGGTACTGTAGAGATGTCCTGACGCCCTGGTGGTAGTGAAGGGTCTCCTACCTGTTTGTGTAGTAGGAGTGTGTTTTTTCTTGAAGTGGTGAGTGGTTTATGCATTTTTCTCTAGTTTGGGTGTCTTTCTCTGTTTTTTTTTGTGAGGGGTACTCTATCAGATTCTATAGTAGGAGTGTCCTGTCTTTCTTGTGGTGGTGAAGGGTCTTCTTCCTGTTTCTCTAATAGGGGTGTCCTGTCTCTGGTGGTGGTAAGGTGTCTTCTGCCTGTGTCTCTACTAGGGATGTCCTGTCTCTGGTAGAGGTGAGAGTTCTTTTGCCTGTTTCTGTAGTTGGGTGTCACGGGGCAGTTGTAGTAATACAGGGGACGAGGAACCTGGGCCCTGAACTGCCCCTAAAGCTAGGGGAGGGTCCTATCTTTTCTTAACTTGGGGGTACACTTGAAGGTAGTGAGGCCCAAGCCACAGACCTGTCCCTGTCTCCTGTTTAGCCCTGAGCTAAACCCTCCAACCCCCTCCCCAGGAGGTGAGACAGGGAATAAAGGGAATAACACCAAAACAACAAAAGGAAGGAAAGACAGAACCTTAGGGGTTAAATCAACTAAACAACTAAAACTTAGCTTTCTCTGCTGCAATGCACTGCACAGCAGAGTAAGGCACCAGATCAGGGAAATAGCAGAAGTACCACTGCGCTCAGCAAGCTCCTGACTCCAGCTTGGTTGGTCTCCAAAAGCAGAAATATCACCAACAGTCAGCTGACAACTCAGGTGACCTTTTAAAGGATAGTGGGAGTGGTCACCACGTTCCCCTGACAGTCAGCAGCAATGCAATTACACCAGCGGCCACCAGGGGAAAAGGCTGACATTAACCCCCGATGGCCTGAAAGGAAAAAGGTTTTCATATGGAAAGGAAAATTTGCCACAGATCCAAAAGTGGATCATGACAGTACCCCCCTTTTAAAGAGGGGCCTCTGGACCCTCAACACTGCACCTCATTGGAAACAACCTACGGTGAGGACGCCTCGATCCACCAGGGTTCACCCCAGCAGTCACCTGACTCCCAGGTTTATGGCAAACGCGGACTGATGGAAGTGGCAATAACGTATGTTCCGGAGGTGCCACAAACCTCCAGAGCGCCGACTGTTATGATTTGGTAGCTGAGGAGTGCAGGTAAAAAAGGCAATACACCAGAGCAGTTGGAATCTATGAGATTGCAGTACCCTGACTAACCACCACAACTAGAGGCAGCCGTGGAGCGTTCCTACGTTGGTCCTAGACGCCTCGTCACAGCCTGAGAAACTAACTATACCTAAAGATAGAAAGAGGAAAGCTATCTGCCCCGGAGCAGATCCCCAAAGAACATAGAAAGCCCCCAAACATGTAATGGCGGTTAGACAAGAAGAAATACTGACACAGGCAGAAAATAGTATGAGCAAACGTTGGGGCCCAAACTATCTAAATAGAAAAGGATAGGAAGGGCACTTACTGCAATCCCAAAAAACCCTGAAAAGCACCAACTCTACTAATTTCAAAAACACCTGAGATCATACGACTTCTACCACCTAAATTAGTTCTCTGGTGTAACAAAATCAAAACAGCAGCCACTGAAAAAACTGGAAAAAGCAAATGTACAAAACATCAGTGGCTGAACTAAACTGAGAGGGCAAAAGCCCCCGGAGGGGACCCTGAAGGCCCCCACAGAAGTGCAGGACAAAATGCAAAAATCAAGCACAAAAACAAAAAGAAGAAAATGTCTTATCTGTTAGCAGGAGATGCAGACACACACAGCAGGCTACAAAGGAAACAGGAATCAAGGATTGAGACCAGAACAATTGATCACCTTCAACCCTCATGGGAAGGCGACTCCCTTATATAAGACCAGTCAGTAACACCTGATTCCCAATCCTCATAATCTTCACTGGACAGTCCAGTACCGCTTGTAACCACCAGAGGGAGCCTCTGCTCAGAACTCATCTCAAGTCCATTCACAACAGTACCCCCCCTTGAGGAGGGGTCACCGAACCCTCGCTTGAGCAACCAGGTCGGTCAGGATGAGTTCTATGATAAGCACGGATGAGTCTCCTAGCATGGATGTCTGAAGCAAACACCCAAGAATTGTCTTCCTGACCATAACCTCTCCACTTAACCAAATACTGAAGTTTCCGTCTAGAAAAACGAGAATTCAATATTTTCTCAACCACAAACTCCATATTGCCCTCAACCAGAACAGGGTCAGGAGGCAAAGCAGTAGGAACCACTGGCTCAACAAACCTCTTTAACAAGGACTTGTGGAACACGTTATGGATCTTAAATGTCCCTGGAAGAAGCAAACGAAAAGAAACAGGATTAAGAATCTCCATGATCTTATAAGGTCCAATGAACCTAGGCTTAAATTTAGGAGATGCCACTCTCATAGGAATATTTTTTGAGGACAACCAGACCAAGTCCCCCACTTTAAACCGAGGACCATCAGTCCTATGCCGGTTAGCAAACCGCTGGGCCCTCTCTTGAGAGAGGGACAACCTCTCCACTACCTGTCCCAAATCTGTTGCATACGCTCCACAACAGAGTCAACACCTGGACAGGCAGAAGCCTCCGTCTGTCCTGAAGAAAATCGAGGGTGAAACCCAGAATTACAGAAAAATGGAGACATCAAAGTGGCAGAGCTAGCCCTATTATTAAGAGCAAACTCAGCCAAAGGCAAAAAAGAGACCCAGTCATCCTGATCAGCAGACACAAAGCATCTTAGATAAGTCTCCAATGTCTGGTTTGTTCTCTCAGTTTGACCATTGGTCTGAGGATGAAACGCCGAGGAGAAAGACAACTGAACACCAAGCTTAGAACAAAAGGTCCTCCAAAATCTGGAAACAAACTGGACTCCTCTGTCAGTCACAATGTTCTCAGGAATGCCGTGTAAACGAACCACGTGCTGAAGGAACAAAGGCACCAATTCAGAGGAGGAAGGCAACTTAGGTAATGGCACAAGATGTATCATCTTGGAAAACCTATCACAAATCACCCAGATGACGGTCATTCTCTGAGAAACAGGGAGGTTGGAAATTAAATCCATAGAGATATGGGTCCATGGTCTCTTGGGCACAGGCAATGGCATCAACAAACCACTAGAGCGAGAGCAAGGCTTGGAGCGAGAGCAAGTCCCGCAGGACTGCACAAATTCCCTGACATCACGAGACAAGGTAGGCCACCAAAAGGACCGACTAACCAAGTCTCTGGTACCAAAAATTCCGGGATGACCGGCCAACGCGGAACAATGAATCTCAGACATCACACTCTTTTTCCACTGGTCCGGGACAAACAATTTCCCAACAGGGCAGCGCTCGGGCCTATCCTCCTGACACCCCTCCAGAGCCAGTCTCAAATTGGGCGAGATGGCGGAAAGAACTACACCTTCTTTCAAAATAACAGAAGGATCAGATACCCAGGAGAGTCCGCAAGGAAACTCCTCGAGAGGGCATCCGCCTTAACATTCTTAGTGCCAGGAAGAAAGGAAACCACAAAATTAAAACGTGTGAAAAACAAGGCCCACCTGGCCTGTATAGGATTAAGTCGCTTGGCAGATTCCAGATAAACCAGATTCTTATGGTCCGTAAGGACCACCACCTGATGTTTGGCTCCCTCCAGCCAATGTCTCCACTCTTCAAAAGCCCACTTCATGGCCAATAATCCCGATTACCAACGTCATAATTACGTTCAGTAGGAGAAAATTTTCGAGAGAAAAAAGCACAAGGATTACTTTTAGAGGTCTCTGGATCTCTTTGGGACAAAACGGCACCTGCCCCAATTTCAGAGGCATCAACCTCCACCTGAAATGGCAGAGAAACATCAGGCTGCCGTAGAACAGGAGCAGAAGTGAATCTCTGCTTAAGTTCCTGAAATGCAGAGACTGCCTCAGGAGGCCAATTCACCACATCAGAACCCTTTTTGGTCAAATCAGTTAATGGTTTAACAATAACCGAGAAATTACCAATAAATTTACGATAAAAATTGGCAAAACCCAAAAATCTTTGAAGAGCCTTTAATGAAGTAGGTTGGACCCAATCACAGATGGCCTGAACCTTGACCGGGTCCATTTCAATAACAGATGGGGACAAAATGAATCCCAAAAATGAGATCCTCTGTACGCCAAAAAGACACTTTGATCCCTTCACATACAGAGCATTCTCTCTCAAAATCTGGAATACAGTTCGAACATGTTTCACATGAGAGTCCCAGTCATTAGAAAAAATCAAGATATCATCCAAATAAACAATCAGAAATTTATCCACAAAATCCCTGAAAATGTCATTCATGAAGGACTGGAAGACAGAAGGAGCATTAGTGAGCCCAAAGGGCATCACAAGGTACTCAAAATGCCCCTCAGGGGTGTTAAATGCCGTCTTCCATTCATCCCCGTGCTTAATGCGAATAAGGTTATATGCCCCCCTGAGGTCAAGCTTGGTAAACCAAGTAGCGTCTTTCACCCTGGAAAACAGGTCAGAAATCAAGGGTAACGGATATTGATATTTCACAGTAATATTGTTCAAAAGACGATAATCAATACACGGCCTTAATGAACCATCCTTTTTGGCCACAAAGAAAAAACCGGCACCTAAGGGTGAAGAGGATGGTCTGATATGACCCTTCTCCAATGACTCCTTGATATAAGACCGCATAGCGTCATGTTCAGGTACAGACAAGTTAAAAAGGCGACCTTTAGGGAATTTACTACCAGGCACTAATTCAATAGCGCAGTCATAGCTCCTATGGGGAGGCAAGGATGCAGATTTACTTTCGCTAAACACATCAGAAAAATCAATCAAAAAGTCAGGAACATCCTGAGCCTGGGGGGAGGCAGAAAAAACAGGAGTGTTGGTATTAACACATTGGCAGCCCCAACTGGTCACAGACACAGATTTCCAATCCAAAACAGGATTATGAGACTGTAACCAAGGGAAACCCAGCACGATAATGTCATGCAGATTATACAGAACCAAAAATTTGCAGCTCTCCTGATGATCAGGTTCAACCCTCATTATCACCTGAGTAGAGAACTGAGGTTTATTCTCAGCCAAAGGGGTAGAATCGATCCCCAGTAGGGGAATAGACTTCTGTAGGGGTATCAAAGGAAACCCGCAACGTTTAGCAAAATCAAAATCCATCAGGTTAATAGCTGCTCCTGAATCAACGAAAGCCTGAGCAGAAAATGAGGACAGAGAGCATATCAGAGTAACAGTTAATAAAAACTTAGTCTGAACACTACCCAAGACAACTGAGCGTGCAAAACGTCTTCCCCGCTTAGGGCAGACTGAAATAGCATGAGAGGCATCACCACAGTAGAAACATAACCCATTGCGCTTTCGAAAATCATGACGCTGTGCCCCAGAAACCACTCTATCACACTGCATGGGTTCAGAAGCAGGTTCACAAGGCAACACTATTCCACGCATACTTCTCCGCTCACGCAAACGTCTGTCAATTTGAATCGCTAATGACATAGAATCATTGAGACCAGAGGGGATAGGGAATCCCACCATAACATCCTTTACATTATCTGACAGACCCTTCCGAAAAAGGGCTGCCAAAGCGTCGTCATTCCATTTGGTCAGGACTGCCCACCTGCGGAATCTCTGACAGTATAACTCAGCGTCATCAAGCCCCTGATTTAATGCCAACAAGGCTTTTTCAGCTTGATCAGTGACATTAGGCTCATCGTACAATAACCCCAAGGCCTGAAAAAATGCATCAACATCACTCAAAACAGGATCCCCAGGTGTCAGGGAAAAAGCCCAATCCTGAGGATCGCCGCGCAGGAGAGAGATGACAATTTGAACCTGCTGCGCTGCGTTCCCTGAGGACTTAGATTTTAAGGCAAAAAACAATTTACAATTATTTTTGAAATTCAGAAACTTGGCTCGATCCCCCAAAAACAAATCTGGCATGGGAATCCTAGGTTCCACAACAGGCAACCTAGCAAGATAGGTCGCAATAATCCGAACCTCAGTGGCAAGCTGATCCACACGGCCAGACAACTGTGCAAACTCCATTGAGAGAAAAAATCCTCCCCAGCACCCAGAGATACAGAGGGAAAAAAAAAAAAATTCAACAAACAGAAAAATATCTCTGACAACTCTGACAACCTTTTTTTTTTTTTCTTTCACAATATTTTTCCCTTCTGTGAGTACCATATAATTTTCAGTTTAGGCCGGTGATACTGTTATGATTTGGTAGCTGAGGAGTGTAGGTAAAAAAGGCAATACACCAGAGCAGTTGGAATCTATGAGATTGCAGTACCCTGACTAACCACCACAACTAGAGGCAGCCGTGGAGCGTTCCTACGTTGGTCCTAGACACCTCGTCACAGCCTGAGAAACTAACTAACCTAAAGATAGAAAGAGGAAAGCTATCTGCCCCGGAGCAGATCCCTAAAGAACATAGAAAGCCCCCAAACATGTAATGGCGGTTAGACAAGAAGAAATACTGACACAGGCAGAAAATAGTATGAGCAAACGTTGGGGCCCAAACTATCTAAATAGAAAAGGATAGGAAGGGCACTTACTGCAATCCCAAAAAACCCTGAAAAGCACCAACTCTACTAATTTCAAAAACACCTGAGATCATACGACCTCTACCACCTAAATTAGTTCTCTGGTGTAACAAAATCAAAACAGCAGCCACTGAAAAAACTGGAAAAAGCAAATGTACAAAACATCAGTGGCTGAACTAAACTGAGAGGGCAAAAGCCCCCGGAGGGACCCTGAAGGCCCCCACAGAAGTGCAGGACAAAATGCAAAAATCAAGCACAAAAAGAAGAAAATGTCTTATCTGTTAGCAGGAGATGCAGACACGACACAGCAGGCTACAAAGGAAACAGGAATCAAGGATTGAGACCAGAACAATTGATCACCGCCAACCCTGATGGGAAGGCGACTCCCTTATATAAGACCAGTCAGTAACACCTGATTCCCAATCCTCACAATCTTCACTGGACAGTCCAGTACCGCTTGTAACCACCAGAGGGAGCCTCTGCTCAGAACTCATGTCAAGTCCATTCACAACAGCCGACCTGGGGAACGAGTTATGTACGGGCATTACTGGGGGTAACTCCAGCTGGTAAGTCCCCGGGCCGAGAATGCCGACACCCGATACGGCCCGATCACCCGAGAACTCCAGATTCCAGCAGCACACTTCCAGCGGATGTTTTCGGTGGACACCCATACATACTCGTTCACACACAGGTCCAGACACACACGTTTGCCACAAGATGGTGAACTCTTCGACGAACTGACAACAGAGACATCCCTCTGTGTCAACACACTCACACAATTCTCAGAGGAAACCACCAACCTCCCCTGACCCCTCTTCCTAAGGGGGCTCCGACTCCTAGGATTGGCTAGTGGTGAGGGTTGGGACTTGCCCCTACTCCTTGGCAGCACCTCTGCTGGCCCCACTGGAGAAGAAGGGGATGGTTGCAAAAAGACAGCAGAGACAGTAGCCCCCGGGCAGCAGCCCTCACACGACTGACCCCAGCTAACTACTTCCCTGGAACGCCAATCTATGACCGGGTTGTGTTTTCTCAACCAAGGGAGGCCTAAAACGATGGGTATTGGCATACCCTCCAAGACGCAGCATGACAGGGACTCTTCATGACGAGTCCCTATACGCAGGCGTATATCATGCACGACCTGGGTCACACTCCCCTGGCTGAGTGGGACAGAATCAATGGTCTGGACACCTAGAGGTTTTGCTAGCGTCCTACACATCAGGCCATTGGTCCGGACAAAGTGAGCATCCACCAAATTGACTTCTGCTCCACTGTCCACAAGCACCGGTATTCCCTTAGATACCCTGCCAATCACCACTCTCGCAGTCAGGGTACACTGAGGGGAAGAAATGGAGGAAATATACACTCCCTGGTCGCCGTCCTCCACACGACCAGGGGGATGCGGCTTCTTAGGTGGCACAGATATTTTGGCGCGCGCTGGGAAGCTCCCAACGAAATAACCAGTCTGCCCACAGTAAAAATATGCCCCCACACGACGCCGAACCCCAGGCAACCCCGTTTGGGCACCAACTGCTCCCATCTGCATGGGTTCGTCCGACTGCTCAACTGTGTCCTCCTCCCTAGTAAGGACAACAGGGGGCAGTTTTGGTGTATGCCTTTCCCTGAGGTGTCTATCCACCCGGATAGCAAGGGACATGGCGGCCTCCAATGACCTGGGGGGTGGCGTACTGCACCAGAGTATCCTGCAACCTTGGGGACAGACCCTGCACAAAATTACTCCTAGGGGCAGGATCATTGCGTGTCAGTGGCCCATCTCCTGAACTCTGAACAGTTCTCCTCAGCCGGCCTGTCCCCCTGCTTGAATTTACGGAGTCGGGATTCCGCCAGGGAGACGCCATCAGGATCTCCATACATCAGCGCCAGAGTCACAAAAAACCCGTCCACCGACTGTAAAGATGGTGAATCGGTCGGCAGGCAGAAGGCCCAAGATTGGGATCACCCTTAAGAAGGGAGACAATAATCCCCACACACTGTTCCTCACTCCCAGATGAACGGGGCGGAGCCTGAAGTACAATTTACAGGCCTCCTGAAAGACCAGAACTGCCCCTAATGCTAAGGGAGGGCCGTGTCTTTCCTTAACTTGGGGGTACACTTGAAGGTAGTGAGGCCCAAGCCACCGACCTGTCCCTGTCTCCTGTTTAGTCCTGAGCTAAACCCCCCAACCCCCTCCCCAGGAGGTGAGACAGGGAATAAAGGGAATTACACCAAAACAACAAAAGGAAAGACAGAACCTTAGGGTTTAAATCAACTAAACAACTAAAACTTAACTTTCTCTGCTGCAATGCACCGCACAGCAGAGTAAGGCACCAGATCAGGGAAATAGTAGAAGTACCACTGCGCTCAGCAAGCTCCTGATTCCAGCTTGGTTGGTCTCCAAAAGCAGAAATATCACCAACAGTCAGCTGACACCTCAGGTGACCTTTTAAAGGATAGTGGGAGTGGTCACCACCTTCCCCTGACAGACAGCAGCAATGCAATTACACCAGCGGCCACCGGGGGAAAAGGCTCACATTAACCTCCGATGGCCTGAAAGAAAAAAGGTTTTCATATGGAAAGGAAAATCTGCCACAGATCCAAAAGTGGATTGTGACAGTACCCCCCTTTTATAGAGGGGCCTCTGGACCCTCAACACCGCACCTCATTGGAAACAACCTACGGTGAGGACGCCTCGATCCACCAATCACATGACTCTCAGTGTGATGAACGGGCACACGGTCCGCCACACGGTAGCCCGGGGTATCACGGCTTGTGATACCACCGCTGCCACCAATATGTGATGAAACGGTGCACACACACGACGGCTGCTGCCGTCCGACCCAGTAAACTGCAGGGATTTATAATTATCCCACTTCCACTTAGGAACTTGCAGCTCTCTGGCGCCCCCCTTACCCTCAGGTCAGTCAGGGAACTGCACCTAGGATAATCAGTCGCCAAACGGGTCACTTGGATGTGTGCTGGCTATTGGGCACGCTGCAGTGAGGGAATTATAATTACTCCGAGCCGCAGCCGGGTAATACACTTATAATACCCGCTCCGTCACTGCCAACGCCACCCCATATGTCAACACTTAACACCCCCTTTTTTTTAAGCTGCCACCAGCTACGGTTTTCTTACTGAACAATTTATCAAGAGGGTCCGTAGCAACCCCAAAACAGTAGCGTAGTGCTTCAGGCACGTGCAAATTCGTTTATAGAGCAGGAGAAACAAACTAATAAATGTATAGGTTTAATCCTTAAAAAGACAGGCAGTGCTTATACAATATAAAAAAGATGGAACAAACTGAGACAATATCGTTATGTACAAATGCAGTTATAAAATAAAATAGGATTAAGAATGAAAATCACTCACATGGTTGTTAGATCATTTACAGGCAAGCCAGGCTGGGGAAGGAGCCACACGTCATAGTTCATTTGCAGATCTCTTAGTCAGGACATCACAGCAAGGACTGAGAAAGGGGGGCTCACTGCCAGACTTATACCTGGGGCTGCTGACCTCACGAAAAGGGGAGGGTTTTTCTGGCCACCTCCCAGGGACAGAAGTGTATGATTTGAGCTCTGAAAGTCATAAGGACCATAACTCGTCCTGTGAGCCTAGCAGAATAACGGCAGACCTATCAATGATCTTACTTTAAAATGCCAGTTCAAATGAGTCCAAACTTGGCTGAGCTAGTCCATGGGGAATCCGAGAATTCCATTTCTCGGGTTCTGTTGGAGTTACGGGTTCACCAGTACCACGGGAACGATGCCTGTCAGGCGCATGTTTCACAACAGTACTTTCGTGTTTTTGACGCAAATCCCCACCGTGTTATAACCAAAACAGAATGAAGTCTCCAAAATGGCTGCTAGGGTAGGGACAGCACATGTTGCTGACAGTGGGACCCCCGCTGTGAAGCGGGAAAACTCTAGCACTGGCAGCTCACATTACACTGCCTGAGTGCAGGCTGGGAGGGGGTTGATGGGAAGCATGAGAGAGGGAGGGGGGAACTTGGCTCCGTGGGCTGTCAGTACAAAACAGGATGAGGACTGTAGCTCCAGCAACAGCACAAGACATGGAGCTCCAGTATCATCACACCTCCCCTCTTTAGAGGGCGCTACGGAGGCATGACCTGTCGGTAATCCGACATGCGCACCTCAGCGGGTTCGCCACGTCGTGATAACCCATCAGCATTCCCATGTTCGCTGCCTTTCTTGTGTTGTACGGCAAAATCATACTGCTGTAGGGCAAAGCTCCAGCGGAGCAACTTACCATTGGTTCCGGACACTGTGTGCAGCCAGCTCAGAGGGTTGTGGTCGGTGACCACCTTGAAGGTGCGCCCGTACAGGTAGGGCTGCAAACGTTGCAGCGCCCAGACCATGGCCAGGCACTCCTTCTCGATGGTGGAGTATGCCACTTCCCTTGGCAGAAGTTTCTGGCTCAGGTACAACACGGGGTGCTCCTGGTTCCCCGAATCAACCTGGCTGAGTACAGCACCGAGGCCAAATTCGCTGGCGTCAGTCTGTACCAGGAATGGCCGACTGCTGTCGACGGCTTTTAACACTGGAGAGCTGCACAGGGCTGTTTTCAAGCTCGGAATGCCGCCTCACAGCCATCTGTCCAGTTGAGTGTTTGGGGTAGACCGCCCTTGGTGAGGTCCGTCAAGGGTTTTGCAATGGCGCTATAGTTCGGTACGAAACGCCTATAGTACCCTGCAGTGCCCAGGAAGGACTTCACCTGCTTTTTGGTCCTGGGGGTGGGCCAGGACACAATCGCGTCCACTTTCTCGGGCTCTGGACTCATGGAACCCCCGCCTACCCGGTGCCCCAGGTAGTGGACCTCCCTCATGCCCATCTGGCATTTTCCCGGCTTGATGGTCAGAGCTGCCTGGTGAATACGCTTGAGCACCTCCTGGAGATGCTGAAGGTGTTCCTCCCAGGTGGAACTGAAGATGGCAATGTCGTCCAGGTACGCCACAGCGTACTCCTCCAGTCCCTGAAGCAGGTGGTTGACCATCCGCTGGAAAGTGGCAGGGCATTCTTCATGCCGAAAGGCATGACCGTGGACTCGTACAGTCCAAAAGGGGTGATAAAGGCGGATTTCTCCTGCGCCGCAGGGCTCAGGGGAATCTGCCAGTATCCCCGGCTCAAATCCATGATGGATATGTACTTGGCATTCGCCAACCGCTCCAGCAGATCCTCGATGCGTGGCATTGGGTGCGCATCAGAGGTAGTGATGGCGTTGACCCCCCTGTAGTCCACGCAGAACCGGGTGGTCCGATCCTTTTTTGGCACGAGAACTACAGGTGAGGCCCACGCGCTTTTGGACGGCCGGATCACCCCCAGCTGCAACATCTCATGGATCTCCTGGCGCATGATCTGCTGCACTTCCTCAGAGATCCGATAAGGTGTCCGCCGTAACGGGGCGTGATTCCCGGTGTCCACCTCGTGGACTGCCAACTCGGTCCTTACGGGTCGGTTCGTGAACTCGGCCCGGAAGGGTTCCAGAGTGGTCAGCAACTGCAACCGCTGGGAGACGGTTAGCGAGGCATTTACCTCCATGTCCTCAATGGACCCATTGGCATTAGCTTGGGCCAGCATGTCTAGGAGGGGATCCTCTTCCCCGTCCTCGGGCAGATTGCAGACCGGTAGGACGCAGGCTTCACGTTCGTGATGGGCCTTCATCATGTTGACGTAAAAGGCCTTGCGCCTACCCCGAGTGTGGTCAAGCGTGACCACGTAGGTGGCTGGGTTGAGCTGTTGGTGCACGACGTACGGGCCTTCCCAGGCTGCCTGAAGCTTATCCTTTCGTACGGGGACCAGCACCCACACCTTTTGACCCACCTGGTAGGTCCGCTCCCGGGCGTTCTGGTCGTACCAGTGCTTCTGGTCAGCCTGAGCCTGCGTCATGTTGTCATGCACCAACTGCGTCAAGGTCTGCATCTTGTCGCGGAAGCGCATGACATAATCCACGATGGACACTTCCGTGGGGTTTGGCTCATCTTCCCAAGATTCTCTTATCAACCCAAGGGGTCCCCGGACTCGCCTACCATACAGGAGCTCGAAGGGGGAGAACCCCGTCGAGGCCTGCGGGACTTCTCTGTAGGCAAATAGCAGGTGTGGGAGGTACCGCTCCCAATCGCGTCCCTGGGTCTCAACCAGCATGCGGAGCATCTGTTTGAGGGTACCGTTAAAGCGCTCACTCAAACCATTGGTCTGTGGGTGATACGCACTCGATACCATACGCGTCACCTGCATTTTGCTGCAGAGAGCCTTCATTAGGCGAGACATAAATTGGGTCCCTTGATCGGTAAGCATCTCCCTGGGAAATCCCACCCGTGAAAAGATGGTCACCAGTGCATCCGCCACCTTATCTGCCCTAGTTGAGGACAGAGCTACTGCCTCCGGGTACCGGGTAGCGTAGTCTACCACAGTAAGGATGTATTGCTTTCCAGAGCTGCTGGGGACGGCCAGCGGGCCCACAATGTCCACCGCGATCCTCTGGAAAGGCTCCTCTATCACTGGCAACTGGATCAGGGGAGCCTTAAGAGCAGGCCCCGCCTTCCCCACTCTTTGACAGGTGATACAGGAGCGGCAGTAGTTAGTCACATCTGTCCCCATCTTGGACCAATAGAAGTGTTGAGACAGCCGTGCCTTAGTTTTGCTGATCCCCAAGTGTCCAGTGAGTGGAATCTCATGGGCAATCCTCAACAACTCACCTCGGAACTGGTGCGGGACGACCAGCTGTTTTTCCCTCAACCACTCCTTTTGGGAATCTCCGGGTACTGTCTCCCGGTACAACCTTCCTCGTTCCCAGAACACCCTCTCCTTATCAGTCACGGAGGTGGGCGTCTCGGCGAGGTGCCTCAAGTTCTCCAGGCTCGCATCTGAGTGCAGAGCGGCCTGGAACTCCTGGCTGGAGGCAGCCAGAAGTGACGTCAGGGTTCCTTCCTCACTGGGACCCTCTGGGACCGGCTCTGGGTCCAACTCTGGTTCAGTCTCTCCTGTAGCGGAGGAGGGTCCAGATGGTAGAGCGCTACCTGCGATCCGGGCACTCTGACTGCGGGTGACAGCAGCTACATATGCCGTCTCCCCGGGGGTTTCTATAGACCCATCAGCCTGCGCTGCTATGGGCTCTACCTCCCCATCCACCCCCAACACTTCAGGAGCAGTGCTACTTATGGGCCAGTTACCTTCCTCGGTGGCACTGGTCAGTGTCATGGCGTCACCTTCCTCCCGGTTCCCATGCACCTCCCCATTTCCTTGAGCACTGTCGCTTGCTCCTGCTAGGGGTTCCTCAGCCGTCTCACTCCGCAGAGCGACGGGACTGAACGCTCCTGTACCTGTGGACACATCTACCACTTCGGAGAAAGAGTTAACAGATTCAGATGGCACAGATACATCACTATCAACATCAGTCCTAGGGAAAGAAAGGTTATCAGTTGCATCATCACTTCGCAAAGCATTAGCAGGTAACACAATCAGTTTCCCATCATCACATCAACATCATGGTTAACGTTAACCTTATCATCAGATTGGGAAGGGGTGTCAGGGACATAGTACGCCACCATACTCCCCAGATCAGTCCCCAATAAAACATCAGTGGGCAGGTTTTCGGACACCCCCACTTCCTTCACCCCGCTCCCGGCACCCCAGTCAATGAAAACTCGGGCTATCGGCAAGGGGTAGTGGACGCCCCCAATCCCGGTGACAGTTAAGGTTTTCCCCGGAATCAACTCTTCAGGGGCCGCCAGTTCAGGTCGGATGAGGGTTCGTTCAGCCCTGGTGTCCTTGAGGCCTGTAGCAAGACGGGCCCCCACGCGGACGGGCTGCACGTTGTCATCAACCCTCCCCACCACACCACCCACCAAAAGAACAGAGGCGTTGGGCCCGGAGGCCTTGGCTGGGGGGTTCTTCTGCCTCTCCGGACAGGTGGCGCTGATGTGTCCAGTCCTTTTACAGGAGAAACACTGGCGGGGGTCTGACGTAGGCCTGGCGCTGGCAAAGGGGATAGTGCCTCCAGAGGGACGACTGGCAGGGGCACTGGGGTTGGTTGCAGGCTTACCCCCTCCCCAGCGGGTGGTGACGGGCTTCCGCACCTCGGGTTTCCGGTTGGCCTCATAGCTGTCGGCGATCCGTGCTGTTCTGACCGCGTCCTCCGGTTCTCGGTCCAGGATGAACTGTCGGACCTCAGCTGGGCACAGATGCAGGAACTGGTCTTTGATCATCAGGTCCCTCAGCTTCTCAAAGGTGTCAACTGACAGTCTATGGATCCACTGGTCAAAGTGGTTCCTGAGTCCTTGCACCACATCGCTATAACTGTCGTGTGGGCCACGTTGGAGGTTCCGGAACTTCTTTCGGTATACCTCAGGGGTTAGCTGGTACTTGGCGATCAGGGCCTGCTTGATGGCCTGATAGTTGTCATCTTGATCCGGCGTGAGTGAAGCAAACGCATCCAGAGCTTTGCCCTTTAGCCCGGGAGTCAAGTACCTGGCCCATTGGTTGTCAGGCAGCCGGTACTGTCTGCAGACTTTCTCAAAGGCCCGCAGAAAAGTGTCCAAGTCTCCGTCCCTTTCCAGCACGGGAAAGTGCTCCGGCCGGGGCTTGGGACTCTGAGTGCTGCTGGGCACACTGCTCTGGGCTGTGGAGGGCATTGCCCCTTGTCTGAGCAGCTCCAGTTCATGGGCTCTCTGAGCTTCCCGCTTGGCTCTCTCAGCCTCCCGCTCGGCTCTGTAGAATGTAAGCCCGAAAGGGCAGGGTCCTCTCCCCTCTGTATCAGTCTGTCATTGTTAGTTTGTTTACTGTAAGTGATACCTGTAATTTGTATGTAACCCCTTCTCATGTACAGCACCATGGAATCAATGGTGCTATAGAAATAAATATTATAATAATAATAATAATAAAAAAGCAGTCAGGGGTTGGGCCTCTGCTCCTGCGGCACCAACTTGGCTTGGGCCGGCTCCTGCGCCCGCCTGGCTCTGAGCGTGGTCCCGTGCCATCAGGGCCTGGATCACTTCGGCCTTGGTTTGGGCCATGGGGACAATCTCCCTCCACTCGCACATGGCAAGAAGAGCTTCCTTGCTATTCCGATTATACCAGTCGTATCCCCTCGTAGCCATGGTTGCCAAATAAAAGATAGGATAGAAAAACAAAGAGAAGGGGGGGTAACTGCAAGTACACACAATTGTCTCAGGACTAATAAACACTGAGTCTGTTCTCCAAAACTTTAGATGCAGGGTCACTGAAGAACCGTGCAAGTTTTTTAGTGAATGGAATGATTGCTCAAACCAGATCACTAATGCTCTATAATCCCACCGCTCTGCCACCAATATGTGATGAACGGGCACACGGTCCGCCACACGGTAGCCCGGGGTATCACGGCTTGTGATCCCACCGCTGCCACCAATATGTGATGAAACGGTGCACACACACGACGGCTGCTGCCGTCCGACCCAGTAAACTGCAGGGATTTATAATTATCCCACTTCCACTTAGGAACTTGCAGCTCTCTGGCGCCCCCCTTACCCTCAGGTCAGTCAGGGAACTGCACCTAGGATAATCAGTCGCCAAACGGGTCACTTGGATGTGTGCTGGCTATTGGGCACGCTGCAGTGAGGGAATTATAATTACTCCGAGCCGCAGCCGGGTAATACACTTATAATACCCGCTCCGTCACTGCCAACGCCACCCCATATGTCAACACTTACACCCCCTTTTTTTTAAGCTGCCACCAGCTACGGTTTTTCTTACTGAACAATTTATCAAGAGGGTCCGTAGCAACCCCAAAACAGTAGCGTAGTGCTTCAGGCACGTGCAAATTCGTTTATAGAGCAGGAGAAACAAACTAATAAATGTATAGGTTTATTCCTTAAAAAGACAGGCAGTGCTTATACAATATAAAAAAGATGGAACAAACTGAGACAATATCGTTATGTACAAATGCAGTTATAAAATAAAATAGGATTAAGAATGAAAATCACTCACATGGTTGTTAGATCATTTACAGGCAAGCCAGGCTGGGGAAGGAGCCACACGTCATAGTTCATTTGCAGATCTCTTAGTCAGGACATCACAGCAAGAACTGAGAAAGGGGGGCTCACTGCCAGACTTATACCTGGGGCTGCTGACCTCACGAAAAGGGGAGGGTTTTTCTGGCCACCTCCAGGGACAGAAGTGTATGATTTGAGCTCTGAAAGTCATAAGGACCATAACTCGTCCTGTGAGCCTAGCAGAATAACGGCAGACCTATCAATGATCTTACTTTAAAATGCCAGTTCAAATGAGTCCAAACTTGGCTGAGCTAGTCCATGGGGAATCCGAGAATTCCATTTCTCGGGTTCTGTTGGAGTTACGGGTTCACCAGTACCACGGGAACGATGCCTGTCAGGCGCATGTTTCACAACAGTACTTTCGTGTTTTTGACGCAAATCCCCACCGTGTTATAACCAAAACAGAATGAAGTCTCCAAAATGGCTGCTAGGGTAGGGACAGCACATGTTGCTGACAATGGGACCCCCGCTGTGAAGCGGGAAAACTCTAGCACTGGCAGCTCACATTACACTGCCTGAGTGCAGGCTGGGAGGGGGTTGATGGGAAGCATGAGAGAGGGAGGGGGGAACTTGGCTCCGTGGGCTGTCAGTACAAAACAGGATGAGGACTGTAGCTCCAGCAACAGCACAAGACATGGAGCTCCAGTATCATCACACTCAGGTTTATGGCAAATGCGGACTGATGGAAGTGGCAATAACGTATGCTCCGGAGGTGCCACAAATCTCCAGAGCGCCGACCTGGGGAACGAGTTATGTACGGGCATTAATGGGGGTAACTCCAGCTGGTAAGTCCCCGGGCCGAGAATGGCCGACACCCAATACGGCCCGATCACCCGAAAACTCCAGATTCCAGCAGCACACTTCCACCGGATGTTTTTGGTGGACACCCATACATACTCGTTCACACACAGGTCCGGACCTGAACGTTTATTGCCACACACGTTTGCCACAAGAC
>JARQOD010001529.1:0-96070 GCA_033576555.1 Oophaga sylvatica | reverse complement strand
ATCCAATTCTACCTGGAGGACTGTTGATGGTACAGGGGTCCGGGCCCGCCAGGAACCCTATCCCCTGTGAATCCCTGCCCCTCTAAAATCTAGCCCTGGAAGGACCCTGACACCACACAGGGAAGGGAAAGGGTAAATGCCTACACACAGTTAAAGGAAGAACAGTAAAGGGGGTAAATAAAGACCATTGCTACAAAACTCACTTACAACTAAAAGGGGGAAACCAACGGTTAAGGAGATAAATAATAAAGCAGGGGGGGAGAAAACCCAAGGTACTCTTCACTTCAATTCACAATCCAAAATCCGCTCGCGGGTCTGCATAAAAAGCTTTCACCGCATTTCCCCTAGCAATGGCGGTTTTGAAGGAATTCTTGTGCGCATTAACTCGCGGGGGCGAGGGGGGCCTCATCTACCGAGAGAGGGAGAATTAACCCCTCACTGCCGAAAACCCCAAGCACCAAAAACCAGTGTGAGAAGTCAGGTTTGTAATCGCGACGTTTTCGGGGACACCCCGTGAAGTACCCCCCTTTACGAGGGGCCTCTGGACCCTCAGGGCCAGGTTTACTGGGTGGGTTGTGGGAAAAGGCCGAATTAATCGGTTGTGTTAAAATATCCGACGAGGAACCCTTTTCCCCCCCTCGGGAAAACCATACCCTTCCAATGAACAGGTACAAAAGGGACGGCGATTCAGACGTGAATCGATGATTTTCAACCTGAAACTCCAAGTTCCATTGACCCCAAAGGGGGGAGGGGTAAAGGTGAGGTTCACCGGGCCAAAACCTCTTAAGAACGATCTGTGAAAAACATTTAATTTTTAAAAAAGTAGGGGGGGGGCCAAGGGGAATGCCCCGGAAAAATTATAGAATGTTTGTAGGCCCCCGGAACCTGGGACCCCAGTTTCCAGGGGGAAAACCTTAATTTTTTTATTCTTGGTAACAACCATACCCGACGTTCCCTTTTGGGCCCCGGCCAGACACTCCCCCCCTTCCCCCATAGTTTGATGGTTCCCATGTATCGATTATTCAGCACCCTCCCACCTAAGCAAGTGGTGATAACGTTTCCTCAAACCCCAGAAGAGACCCCCCTATTAAAGAAAAAAACTGGGGGAAAAAACCATACCCCCCAAAAAAGGGGGGGTTAACCCGGGACTCGCCCGCCTATTTTAAAGGAATTCCCCAGGGCAAAAAAAAAAGCCCATCCTCCTGGTTCTCTCACAAAACCCGGGGTATTCCCCAAGTTTTTTGAATTGGTTGCGGATAAAAACCCCGATGAAAATGACAATGCATCCCCCCCCCGTGTACAAAACCCCTTCCCAAAAAATTTGGACACAAACTGGACCCCCGATCCGACACCACATGGAGGGTCCCCGTAAGTCTCACAATCTCCCCAATGAAACCTGCGCAAGGTTTTAGTTTTGGAAAAGGCAGAAGAGCGATAAAAGTGCCTCTTGCTGCCTGCCAAAAAAACGAGTATGACTGTTTTCCTAAGCGGGGGAGGTCCGAATAAAGTCCTGACAGATGAGTCCAAGGACGTTCCCGGGGGTCTTAAGGTAAAGGGCCCAGACGGACGGAGTGGGGTTTTAGAGCGGCACAAACCTACAGGCCCCAACAAAGTTACCACCCCCTAGAAATTTGGGGCCACCAAAAACCGCCGCGGGGGAGTCCAAGTTGTTTTACCCCCGGGGTCCCCCTGACAAGGCTAAGTTATGGTGGCCCGATCACCTTTTGTCGCAAGTGTTGGAAAAACAGTTCCGGGGCCCCAACGGGGCGTCCCCCTGAGCCTCCAATCCTCCCCTCAAGTCAGAGATACCCCCGACACCCCAACCCTCCTGAAGGATAGGAACCGGGTCCCCCCCCTTTCCGGCCCCCGGGAAATGCGAGATAAGGATCCCCTTTACTTTTTTTTACCAGGACGATTGTGAGACAAAATTAAACCGGGTAAAAACAACGACCATGCTTGTCTGGGTTTCGATTTTTTGGGCTCTAAAAAAAACGGTTCTTGTGATCGGGGATGACGGTGCCCCGGGGGGCTGCCCCCCCCAAAAAAAATACGCCATCCTCAAAATAACTTAATGGAAAGTTCCCTTTTTCCACATAAAAACTTCACGGACAAAAATTTTTTTGGAAAAGGCGCACGGATGCCATTTACCGGGGGGACCTTGAGATAATACCCCTCCCACCCCTACCTCGAAGGTCACCCCACATGAAGGCTGTGCGCATCAGGTTGAATGAGTAGGGTCCGAGAAAAAAATTTTTTTAAGGAGGAAAACGTTGACAAGCCCCTTTCAGACCACCTTGAAAAATCGTCCCTTTTTTATCATTCTGTGGAGGTTTAACTATGGAGAGAAATTTTAAAAAAAATTTTCCCGGGTTTTTAGCAAACCCCCCCGGGAAAGTTGTTAAAACCTTTGTCCTCTGGCAGATCCAATCAAAGAAATGCCCCCACTTCCCGGGTCCTACGAAAACCGGGGGCTGAACAAAGGATCCAAAAACTGAAGTTCCCCCGGGACGGCGAAAAAACCCCCTTCTCCCATTTGGCGTACAGTTTTTTTCCCGAAGATCTGCACACCCCCCAAAGTCTGATGAGAAACAAAAATCCGGGGGTAAATTAAGATGTCATCCAGATATATGACCCCAAAAAATGTCCCATAGGTGGCGAAAGATTCATAAAAAAATGTTTAAAAAACCCCGGGGGGTTGTCAGACCAAATGGAACAAGGGGTTCTATATTTCCCCCCCCCGGGGGGTTTAAAAGCCTTTTCCCTCATCCCCCCTTATCCAATGATTTTTCCCCCCCGAGATCCCCAAATTTTTGGGAAACCTTTCGTCCACGATCTATTGAAAGATCGGAATTTTAATGGGAGCGGGGAAGGTCTCGGACCGTAATCCATTAACTCACGGAAATCCAGGGGAAGGGGGGGCCCATTTTTCTTTTTACAAAGAAAAACCCCGGGCATGGGGAAGATGAAGGTTAAATGCCCCCTTTGGGCCCCCCCTTCGAAAATAAACCTTTAAAGGCCCCGCCTCTCAAGACCGATAGGTTATCAACCCCAGTTTAGGTAACTTGGTTCAGGGGGGAATTTTTCGAACAGTATGCGCGATGAGGAGGTATTCTTCACCCTTTTCCGAAATAATCCCCAAAGTCCCCAAAATTTGGGGGGGCCCTAGGAGACCGCACCGATGACTGTATTCATGCATTTTTATTACAGAATTCACTCCCTGGCTTACTCTTGGTTGCCAATTAATAAAAAACCGGGTTTTGTTAGTTAACCAAGGAAGGCCCAACACTATAGGGTGGGAAGACCCCCAACCTAAAAGACATAGTTCTTTATGTATCGCCCCCAAAGATCTATGTTTCCCTTCCAAAAAATACCTTGACGAGAGGCCGGGTTCGATCGAGAATAGGGAAGGGTTCCCCAATAACCAGTCGCATCCCTTTAAAACCCGGAAACCCGAGCGCCACAAAATTAGCCCCGGCCCCCTACCGAAAAACAGATACCTCTCAGTTCTGTAACCCCCCTCCCCGGGGAGAGAAATTGAACGGACTGGGGCGAAAACTATCCCAATTGTCGCCCCCAAAACCCGGGTCAAAAGTTTTCCGGGATTTCTCATCTGCAAAGGAGGGGAGGGGCACCCCCCAATAAAGTGCCCCCTTTTTGCAGAAGAAAAACCTTCGTCTTGGGGCACTGCGTCCCCTCCCCCAATGATTCCCCCCAACTGCATCGGCTCTTGGACTGACCGGGGGAACCTCCATATAAGGGGCCCTATAGAAGGTGGAGTCATCACAGGGGGGAGTTACCCCACCCTCTCCCGAAGCCATCTGCAAGCGATAAAGGGCCCCATAGCGGTTCCCTGCGTGGGAGGGTCATCGTGCCAACACATCCTTTAATTTGTCAGATAAACCTTAAAAAAATGGCCCAAAAGACCGGTCCCCTGGGTGTGGGCCCCCACCTAGGAACCCCGAACGAATTTCCCGCCGGACGACCCCCCTGCTGTATTTACGTAACTTAGATTCAGAAGGGGGAACCGACCGGGTCTTCTATAAAAAACCCAGAGCGAAAAAAACCCTACCATGATGGGGCCGGGACCCGGGGGGAAGGGA
Source organism: Oophaga sylvatica (assembly GCA_033576555.1). Taxonomy (NCBI): domain Eukaryota; kingdom Metazoa; phylum Chordata; class Amphibia; order Anura; family Dendrobatidae; genus Oophaga; species Oophaga sylvatica. The sequence continues at coordinate 91,970 of JARQOD010001529.1, read as the reverse complement.
AACGCCCAGAGGGGGCCCCTTTTGTAGGAGCGAGATAAAATTCCCCCTTTGATCTTCCCCCCCCGATGACCGAGGTCGCCCCAAAAGTCAATTTACTGCCCCCCGGTAAGCAAAAAATTGTCCCGCCCACAGAAAAACCTGTCGGGGGGTACTTTAGGTTGAGGCCGGGCTTGCTCCAGGGGGTACAAACTTGGACTTACGTCCGCCCTCCAGGACAAATCTGAATGCCGAGTAGACTGGCTTGGTCCGGGGTGCTGGGAAATCTTTAGTATGGTCGGTGAAATGTCACGCTGTCACTGTATACAGGAGGCCCGGGGTCTATGTCCCTAGGGGGGGCACTGTATCCCTCTACCTGAGGTTTTTTAATGGTCAGAGGTGGCCCCCGCTAGCGAACCTATCTCTGTGAACCCTGACCCTCTAAAATCTAGTTGAGAGGCCCTGATCCCACCCAGGGAAGGGAAAGGGGAAACCCCTACACACAGTATAAGACGAACGAGCAGAAAAAGGGGGAAAAAAATAAAAGACCACCTTGCATCAAAATCACTATAAACTACGAGGGAACACCAAGGGAAGGGGGAATAAATAAAAACAGGAGGGAGAAAACCCCCCCGGGACTCTTCCTTCAAATTTCCCCAAAAACCACAATCCCTCTGTGGTCTGATGAATGCTTTCACCACACTTCCCAGCGAGGGGGGTTTTGAAGGAATTCATTAGTGCACATTAACTGCAGCGGGGGGGGCTGGGCCTATCTAGCACAGAGAGAGGGAGAATTTTAACCCCATGCCGACAAACACCAAAAACCCAAAAAAACCCGCTGTGAGAAGTAGGTTGGTAATCGCGACGTCTTTTTTGGGGGGCACACCCTGACATGTGTCCTGTGTGATGTATCCTTCTTGTGGCTGGTGATGTCACTGTGTGATGTCTCCTTTTTTGATGGGGGGTGATGCACTGGTGTGCCCTCCTTTTAAGGTGGGTGTCACTGTGTGATGTACTTTTGCTGGTGGTGATGTCCTGTGTGATTCACTTTCTTGTGGCTGGGGATGTATGTTGATGTCACCTTCTCTGTGGCTGGGGATGTCATGTTGAGCCACCTTCTCGCTGTACTGTGATTCATGTGTGATGTATTCTTCTCTGCTGGTGGGGGTGTACTGTGTGTGCCTCCTTCTTGCTGTACTGTGATTAGTGTGATGTCATCCCCTTTTTATGGTGGTGATGTCACTATGTGTGTCTTCCTTTTGTGGCTGGTGATTACTGTTTAGTCTTCCTCCTAGGCTGGGATGTCACTGTGTGATTTCATCCCCTCTGCTGGGGTGATGTCACGTGTGATCCATCTTTCTCTGCTGGCGGTGTTTCATCTGTGATGTCTTCTTTCTCTGGGTGGTGAGTCACTTGTGATGCATCTTTTTGCTGACTGTGATGTCACGGGGACGTCTCCCCCTTTTTGTGGTGGTGGGTCTTCTTTCTCTGAAGTGGTGATGTCACGTGTGTGTCTTCCGTGTGATCCTGTTGATGGCTGATGATTTCACTGTTTGGTCTTCTTTCTGTGGCGGGGGATGTCCTGTGTGATCCATCTTTCTCTGCTGGCTGGTATGTCATGTGTGATGTCTTCCTTCTTGGGGCTGGTGAGTCATGTGTGATCCCCTCCTTCTCTGCGGTGGTGATGTCACTGTGTATGCCATCCTTCTCTTGGTGGTGATGTCCTGTGTATTTTTCCTTCTTATGGCAGGTGAGTCACTGTGTGATGTCTTTCCCTTTTTTTGCTGGGATGTCACTGTGTGATTTTCCTTTCTTGGGTTTGGGGGATGTCACTGTGTGTGCCACCTTCTTTTCTGGCGGGGGATGTCACTGTGGATCCTCCTTCTCTGGGCTGGTGATACACTGTTTGATGTCTTCCTTTTTTTTTGGTGTGATGTACGTGTGTCCCCTCCTTCTCTCTGGCGGGGGATGTCCGTGTATGTTTTCCCTTTTTTGGGGGGTGATGTCACTGTGGTGTTTCCTTCTTTTTGGGGGGTGATGTCACTGTGTGATGCCACCTTCATTGGGCTGGTGTGTCACTGTGTATGCCATTTCCTGCTGGTGGTGATGTCACTGTGTGATGCCACCTTTTCTGTGGTGGTGATGCATGTGTGATGCCATCCTTCTCTTTGGCTGGGGACTATGTGTGATGTCATCTTCTCTGCGGCTGGTTGTCATGTTGATCCCCCCTTCTTGGGTGGTGATGTCCCTGTGTGATGCCTCCTTTTTTTGGGGGGGTGATGTCACTGTGGTGCTCCTTCCTTCTGGCTGGGGCCTGTGTGATGTCTTCCTTCTTGTGCTGGTGTGTCACTGGTGATGCCCTCCTTCTTGCTGGTGGTGATTCCTTATAGTTTCCTTCTTGTGGCTGGTGATGTCACTGTGTGATGCCACCTTCTCGTGGGGTGGGTCATTTTTTCCACCTTTTTTTCTGGGGGGGTGATGTCACCTTCTGGGGGGGGTGATGTCAGTGTGATCCATCCTTCTTGTGGCTGGTGATGTCCTGTGTGAGCCCCCCTTCTCTGCTGGCTGGGGGGTCACTGGATCCATCCTTTTTTTGGGGCTGGGATGCACTGTGAAAAGTACCTTCTCTGCTGGCGGTGGGTCCTGTGATGCCATCCTCTCTGGGGGCTGGGATGCACTGTGTGATGTCACCTTTCTGGGGGTGGTGATTCACTGTGTGAGTCTCCTTTTGGGGGTGGGATGTACTGTGTGATGTCCCCTTTCCCTTGGGGCTGGTGAGGTCACGTATGCACCTTTCTTGGGGGTGGTGAGTCATGTGTGAGCCTCCTTCTTGAGGGGGGGTGATGTCATGTGTGATGTCACCTTCTCTGGGGCTGGTGATGTCAGTGTGATCCACCTCTTGCGGGGGGTGAGTCACTGGTGTGTACCTTCTCTTGGTTGGGGGGGTCATGTGATCCCCTTCTCTGCTGGCGGGTGTGCCCCCTGTGTTTTTTTTCCCCCTTCTCTGTGGTGGTGATGTCACTGTGTGTGTACCTTCTCTGCTGGCGGGGTCATGTGTGAGTCATCCTTCTCTGTGGCGGTGAGTCACTGTTGATCCATCCTTCTCGGGGGGGTGGTGAGGTCACGTGTGGTCTTCCTTCTCGCTGTCCTGTGAGTTTTGATTAGTAAATTTCCCCTTTTTGGTTTGGGGGGGGCCCAAAAATTCCAGTATTGGTCTGTTGTCACCCATCCCCCCCTACTAAATCTTTTTGTTATAAGGTAAGGTTTTTTAAAAGGTTTGGAAAAAAACTTTGTTTATTTTCAGATGAAAATTGGTCCGGGGCCGTTCCACGGAGGTTTTGGAAAGTTATGCTTTTTTGGGTTTTCCCCCCTAGGGTCGGGGCACGATCTTTGGCAGGGTACAGTGACGCTTTCCTTCGTGAAGTGTTAAAGGGCAAATTGTGGAAAAGTGCGCTGTTTATCAAAAACCCAAACTTCAAACAAAGTCCAGAGCGCCAACGCCCCCCCCACCAGGGCCCCCCCCAACAGCCCCCCCCGCCACCCCCCCCCCGACAATTGTTCTATTTTTAAAATTTCTACAGAAATTGGTCAAAAGTCGCAGGTGTGACCAAGCTCCCCCCAGCCTGCAGGGGGGGCCGGCCAGGCAAAGATTAGTCATGACAGCGGTAGAATATTTATGTGTTGTCCTTTTAGAATAGTTCCCCGGCAGTGAGCAGTGCGGAAAAAATTCCCCAGAACTCAGCTTGGTGGCAATACAGTTTGGAAAAAACAAAGAGCATTTTTTACAGTGTATCAGCGGGGGGGATCCTCCAGATCTCAACAAGGCACAGGCGCACCTCTCCCCCCCGCTGCAAAAAAGCATCTGAATGTCGATCTGTAATCCCCCAAAAAAACAGAAATAGGAGGAAAAAAAAATCCCTTTTTTAGTGATACTGAAGCTTTAACGCCGGGCCCTAAGGGGCCCCCGCCAGTCAGTTATACAGCCGGGTTATGAAGTGCACCCCCTGGTCGTATCACCGGGGCATTTGAAGGACCCCCCGCCTTGACGCCGGGTCATTAGAAGGCACCCCCCGTCAGTCTTTTTACCCGGGCTTAAAAATGCCCCCCCCGGTCATCTAGTATCCCAGGGGGAATAGAAGGCCCCCCCCAAAAAAGTTTAACCGGGATAAGAATGCACCCCCCCATTAGTATCAGCCGGGATAAAAGTGCCCCCGCAGTCAGTCGTATCACCCCGGGTAAAAAATGCACCCCCCCCGGGAAGTTGTATCACCCCGGGGAATATAATCCCCCCAGGGGCATTTTTTATCCCCAGGTCTATAAAAGTGCCCCCACCAGTCAGCTGTATCACCAGGTCTATAGAAGTCACCCCATGGTCACTCTAGTTCAGCCAGGTCATATAAATTTCACCCCCCGTCAGTTAGTATCGATCAGCCGGGTCATAAGAAAAGGGACCCCCCCGGGCGTCTGTATCACCGGGTATATAAAAGGCCCCCACCAGTCTCAAGTATCACCCCGGGGATATAGAAGTGCCCCCCGCCAGTAGTCTAATATAGGGGGGTTAAAAGTGCACCCACCAGTCAGTAAAAATTACCGGGTCAAAAGAATGCACCCCGCCTTTAGTTAATATCAGGGGGTCATAAAAAGTGCCCCTACCGTATTTTAGTTCACCCCGGGGCTTATAAGGCCCCCCGCCAGCAGCTAGTATCAGGGAAATATAAGTGCACCCCCCCAGTCTTTTGTACAGGGGGTAAGGGGAAATGACCCCGCATCTAGTTCGGGGGTCTAAAAGGGCACCCCCCAGTCAGTTTCTTTTAGGGGAAATATAAAATCCCCTCGGTCGTTTGTATCACCGGGTCATTTAGAAGGCACCCCCCAGCTCAATCAAGGTATATAAAAGTGCACCCCCCGGTCAGTCTGTATCACCGGTCATTTTTAAAATGCACCCCCCCGCAGTCTAGTATCACCGGTTATAGAAGTGCACCCCGCCATCAGTCTATTTCACCAGGCCCCGGGACAGCTTTCACCCCTTTTTCCCCTTTTTCCCCCCCTTTTCCCCCAAAAATTTTCCTTCCCGGGAAAAAAGAGTTTTCCCCCAAAAAGCCCTGGAAATACACGAATTAGCCAGGGGCCAAGACACCCAAACCCCCAAAAATGCTTTACACTGCCCAGCGACGTCACCTTCCACCACCCAGCACATCAATACACATTCACTTATTTTACTCACTTATATAACATCATTAAATCCACGGCGCTTTACAGGCGTTATCGGCACTGTCCCCACTGAGACTCACAATCTAGATTTCCTATCTGTACCTATTTGGAGTGTGGGACGAAACCGGAGAACCTGGAGAAATCCCACACAAACACGGGGATAGCACACAGACTCCTTGCAGATGTCATCCTTGGAGGGGTTTGAACCCAGGACCGCAGAGCTGCAAGGCTGCAGTGCTAACCACTGAGCCACCGTGCTGCCCTATAGTACAGTGCTAACCACTGAGCCATCGTCGTGCCGGGATAATTCCTTCATTTTCTTGCCTCTTCTCAAGTTTCTGAGTAAAGAGAAACTCCAAGCGAACGTGGCGCTAGTCACCTGGGGATTTCTTGAATACATCCACTTCTAACAAAATCTTCCAAATCCAAGGCAGTCTCCTCGGGATTCTCTCTTAATGTTGGTAGTATCGATGAAGTAATTGTACAATTCCTCAGAAGTCACTACCTATGTAGATCCGAAGCTGGATCAACACATAGTTCTCCCAGGTGAGCTGCACACCTTCCTGGACTATACAAGGCACGGAGGAGAGGCGCCTAAGCAGTGGACTCCTAGAGAATCTCCACGTGCATGTCTGATTGGAGAGACGCCTAAGCAGTGGACTCCTAGAGAATCTCCACGTGCATGTCTGATTGGAGAGGCGCCTAAGCAGTGGACTCCTAGAGAATCTCCATGTGCATGTCTGATTGGAGAGGCGCCTAAGCAGTGGACTCCCAGAGAATCTCCATGTGTATGTCTGATTGGAGAGGCACCTGAGGAGTGGATTCCAAGAGAATCTCCACGTCTGATTGAAGGTGAGCACAACTACAACTAAAAGAATTTCTTTACAGTTGGTAAAGACGTCTTACACTCAGAGGAAGCGCCGCACTTGTCTTTTTTTCCTTGCTCCGTTCTAAAGGCTCTTCTGAAGTTGTCAGGATGTGGAAGCTGCTGTGTGGCCACACACTGGAACCTCTCACCTGTGCAATGGCTGTACACCCTCCTGACTGCCACCACCACAGACGTACGTGCTTAAAGGGAATCTGTCACCAGAATTTTGCTCCTCTATCTGCATACAGCAACATGATGTAAGGGCAGAGACCCTGATTCCAGCGATGTTTCACTCACTGGGTTGCTTGCTGCAGTTTTGATAAAATCAGTTTACTCTGCTGCAGATCTTGCAGTTCTCTTATTGGTGATCTCTGTATAACTCCGCCCACACCACTGTTTGGCAGCTTTCTCCGTATTACTCCACCCACTACACAAAGTGGAGAAAACTGCCAATCAGTGTAGGGGGCGAGGTTACAAATATGCCTGACTACCTGTCAGCAGATTACTTGTCATCTAGTGATAATCTCCTGCTGATAAATCAGTGACGTTATAAAAACTCCATCAAGATAGCCCAGTAAGTGACACATGGCTGGGATAAGGCTCTCTGCCCCCCCGCATAATGCTGCCCTCAGATTACATAGCAACAAACCTGCTGACAGATTCCCTTCAATGAGTAACTCCTGAGAGGCACATTCCTCCAGCACCGCACGACCTTGCTCTGTCACACATAACAACTAATGGACGTCATTAATAACAATCACTATCAACAATAACCAACGGCCTGTGGGAGAATATCGACCCGTCACTACGTAGAAGTATGTGCAGGAGGAAATAACAAATGTGAGAACATGTGTACCCTTCATCATCCAACATCACACTGCCATGACAGAAGAAACGCCCCCAGAAACACAGATCATATAAAGATATAAACTCCATAAACAGCGGTGGCTCCATACACGACTGATCCCGTATTATACTCCAGGGCTGCACTCACTATTCTGCTGGTGCAGTCACTGTGTACATACATTACATTACTGATCCTGAGTTACATCCTGTATTATACTCCAGAGCTGCACTCACTATTCTGCTGGTGCAGTCACTGTGTACATACATTACATTACTGATCCTGAGTTACATCCTGTATTATCCTCCAGATCTGCACTCACTATTCTGCTGGTGCAGTCACTGTGTACATACATTACTGATCCTGAGTTACATCCTGTATTATACCCCAGAGCTGCACTCACTATTCTGCTGGTGCAGTCACTGTGTACATACATTACTGATCCTGAGTTACATCCTGTATTATCCTCCAGATCTGCACTCACTATTCTGCTGGTGCAGTCACTGTGTACATACATTACATTACTGATCCTGAGTTACATCCTGTATTATACTCCAGAGCTGTACTCACTATTCTGCTGGTACAGTCACTGTGTACATACATTACTGATCCTGAGTTACATCCTGTATTATACTCCAGGGCTGCACTCACTATTCTGCTGGTGCAGTCACTGTGTACATACATTACAGATCCTGAGTTACATCCTGTATTATACTCCAGAGCTGCACTCACTATTCTGCTGGTGCAATCACTGTGTACATACATTACATTACTGATCCTGAGTTACATCCTGTATTATACTCCAGAGCTGCACTCACTATTCTGCTGGTGCAGTCACTGTGTACATACATTACTGATCCTGAGTTACATCCTATATTATACTCCAGAGCTGCACTCACTATTCTGCTGGTACAGTCACTGTGTACATACATTACATTGCTGATCCTGAGTTACATCCTGTATTATACTCCAGAGCTGCACTCACTATTCTGCTGGTGCAGTCACTGTGTACATACAGTCATGGCCAAAAGTTTTGAGAATGACACAAATATGATATTTTCACATGATCTGCTGCCCTCTGGTTTTTATGTGTGTTTGACAGATGTTTTTATCACAGACAGAAATATAATAATTGCAAACATATGAGTAACAAAAGCTTATATTGACAGTTAGAATGAGTTAATGCAGCAAGTCAATATTTGCAGTGTTGACCCTTCTTCTTCGGGACCTCTGTAATTCTCCCTGGCATGCTCTCAATCAACTTCTGGACCAAATCCTGACTGATAGCAGTCCATTCTTGCACAATCAATGCTTTCATTTTGTCAGAATTTTTAGGTTTTTGTTTGTCCACCCGTCTCTTGATGATTGACCACAAGTTCTCAATGGGATTAAGATCTGGGGAGTTTCCAGGCCTGGACCCAAAATCTCTATGTTTTGTTCCCTGAGCCATTTAGTTATCACCTTTGCTTTATGGCAAGGTGCTCCATCATGCTGGAAAAGGCATTGTTGATCGCCAAACTGCTCTTGGAGGGTTGGGAGAAGTTGCTCTTGGAGGACATTCTGGTACCATTCTTTATTCATGGCTGTGTTTTTAGGCAAGACTGTGAGAGAGCCGATTCCCTTGGCTGAGAAGCAACCCCACACATGAATGGTTTCAGGATGCTTAACAGTTGGCATGAGACAAGACTGGTGGTAGCGCTCACCTTGTCTTCTCCGAATGAAGCGTTTTCCTGATGTCCCAAACAATCGAAAAGGGGATTCATCAGAGAAAATAACTTTACCCCAGTCCTCAGCAGTCCACTGCCTGTACCTTTTGCAGAATATCAGTCTGTCCATGATGTTTTTTCTGGAGAGAAGTGGCTTCTTTGCTGCCCTCCTTTAGACCAGGCCTTGCTCCAAGAGTCTCCGCCTCACAGTGCGTGCAAATGCACTCACACCTGCCTGCTGCCATTCCTGAGCAAGCTCTGCACTGCTGGTAGCCCGATCCCGCAGCTGAAACAATTTTAAGAGACGGTCCTGGCGCTTGCTGGTCTTTCTTGGGCGCCCTGGAGCCTTTTTGGCAACAATGGAACCTCTCTCCTTGAAGTTCTTGATGATGCGATAGATTGTTGACTGAGGTGCAATCTTTCTAGCTGCGATACTCTTCCCTGTTAGGCCATTTTTGTGCATTGCAATGATGACTGCACGTGTTTCTTTAGAGATAACCATGGTTAACAGAAGAGAAACAATGATGCCAAGCACCAGCCTCCTTTTAAAGTGTCCAGTGGTGTCATTCTTACTTAATCATGACAGATTGATCTCCAGCCATGTCCTCATCAACACCCACACCTGTGTTAATGGAGCAATCACTGAAAAGAGGTTAGCTGGTCCTTTTAAGGCAGGGTTGCAATGATGTTGAAATGTGTTTTGGGGGATAAAGTTCATTTTCTAGCCAAATATTGACTTTGCAAAGTGAAGCAGTAGACTTTGTAAACATTAATATTTGTGTCATTCTCAAAACTTTTGGCCATGACTGTACATTACATTACTGATCCTGAGTTACATCCTGTATTATACTCCAGAGCTGCACTCACTATTCTGCTGGTGCAGTCTCTGTGTACATGCATTGCATTGTGTGGATTATTACTCACAGATTATGTGAAGTTCTGCTCTGCAGTGCAGTGAATTCAGCTCTCAGCATGTCCAGGGTCAGCAACACTTTTGATTCTGTGGTATCTCCATCTCTGACAATGAGAAACACAGGAGGTGAGTGGGCGGCGGTGCTGGCGTTACGCACTGCGCTGATATCCGGTACTAATGAAAAAGATCAGGATCATTAGTCACTGCGAATCGGAAGGTGGGTATAGAAATGTGGATGTGGTTTATAAATAGGGCCTCACAGTTCTGGGTGATGTCCTGGCAGGCTGCAGTGCCGGGCCCCACAGTTCTGGGTGATGCCCTGGCAGGCTGTAGTGCCGGGCCCCACAGTTCTGGATGATACCCTGGCAGGCTGTAGTGCCGGGCCCCACAGTTCTGGGTGATGTCCTGGCAGGCTGCAGTGTTGGGCCCCACAGTTCTGGATGATACCCTGGCAGGCTGTAGTGTTGGGCCCCACAGTTCTGGGTGATGCCCTGGCAGGCTGCAGTGCCGGGCCCCACAGTTCTGGATGATACCCTGGCAGGCTGCAGTGTCGGGCCCCACAGTTCTGTGTGATGCCCTGGCAGGCTGCAGTGTCAGGCCCCACAGTTCTGGGTGATGCCCTGGCAGGATGTAGTGCCGGGCCCACAGTTCTGGGTGATGCCCTGGCAGGCTGTAGTGTTGGGCCCCACAGTTCTGGATGATGCCCTGGCAGGCTGCAGTGTCGGGCCCCACATTTCTGGTTGACACCCTGGCAGGCTGTAGTGTTGGACTCCACAGTCCTGGGTCATTCCCTGGCAGGCTGTAGTGCCGGGCCCCACAGTTCTGGGTGATGCCCTGGCAGGCTGTAGTGTTGGGCCCCACAGTTCTGGATGATACCCTGGCAGGCTGCAGTGTCGGGCCCCACAGTTCTGGGTGATGCCCTGGCAGGCTGTAGTGTTGGGCCCCATAGTTCTGGGTGATGCTCTGGCAGGCTGTAGTGCCGGGCCCCACAGTTCTGGGTGATGCCCTGGCAGGCTGTAGTGTTGGGCTCCACAGTTCTGGGTCATTCCCTGGCAGGCTGTAGTGTTGGGCCCCACAGTTCTGGATGATACCCTGGCAGGCTGTAGTGTTGGGCTCCACAGTTCTGGGTCATTCCCTGGCAGGCTGTAGTGCCGGGCCCCACAGTTCTGGATGATACCCTGGCAGGCTGTAGTGCCAGGCCCCACAGTTCTGGGTGATGCCCTGGCAGGCTGCAGTGTCGGGCCCCACAGTTCTGGATGATACCCTGGCAGGCTGTAGTGCCGGGCCCCACAGTTCTGGGAGATGCCCTGACAGGCTGCAGTGTCGGGCCCCACAGTTCTGGGTGATGCCCTGGCAGGCTGCAGTGCCGGGCCCCACAGTTCTGGATGATACCCTGGCAGGCTGCAGTATCGGGCCCCACAGTTCTGGGTGTTGCCCTGGCAGGATGTAGTGCTGGGCCCCACAGTTCTGGGTGATGCCCTGGCAGGCTGTAGTGTTGGGCCCCACAGTTCTGGATGATACCCTGGCAGGCTGCAGTATCGGGCCCCACAGTTCTGGGTGTTGCCCTGGCAGGCTGTAGTGTTGGGCCCCACAGTTCTGGATGATACCCTGGCAGGCTGTAGTGTTGGGCCCCACAGTTCTGGGTGATGCCCTGGCAGGCTGCAGTGCCGGGCCCCACAGTTCTGGATGATACCCTGGCAGGCTGCAGTGTCAGGCCCCACAGTTCTGTGTGATGCCCTGGCAGGCTGCAGTGTCAGGCCCCACAGTTCTGGGTGATGCCCTGGCAGGATGTAGTGCCGGGCCCCACAGTTCTGGGTGATGCCCTGGCAGGCTGTAGTGTTGGGCCCCACAGTCCTGGATGATGCCCTGGCAGGCTGCAGTGTCGGGCCCCACAGTTCTGGGTGACACCCTGGCAGGCTGTAGTGTTAGGCTCCACAGTCCTGGGTCATTCCCTGGCAGGCTGTAGTGCCGGGCCCCACAGTTCTGGGTGATGCCCTGGCAGGCTGTAGTGTTGGGCCCCACAATTCTGGATGATACCCTGGCAGGCTGTAGTGTCGGGCCCCACAGTTCTGGGTGATGCCCTGGCAGGCTGTAGTGTTGGGCCCCATAGTTCTGGGTGATGCTCTGGCAGGCTGTAGTGCCGGGCCCCACAGTTCTGGGTGATGCCCTGGCAGGCTGTAGTGTTGGGCTCCACAGTTCTGGGTCATTCCCTGGCAGGCTGCAGTGTTGGGCTCCACAGTTCTGGGTCATTCCCTGGCAGGCTGTAGTGTTGGGCCCCACAGTTCTGGATGATACCCTGGCAGGCTGTAGTGTTGGGCTCCACAGTTCTGGGTCATTCCCTGGCAGGCTGAAGTGCCGGGCCCACAGTTCTGGATGATACCCTGGCAGGCTGTAGTGCCAGGCCCCACAGTTCTGGGTGATGCCCTGGCAGGCTGCAGTGTCGGGTCCCACAGTTCTGGATGATACCCTGGCAGGCTGTAGTGCCGGGCCCCACAGTTCTGGGAGATGCCCTGGCAGGCTGCAGTGCCGGGCCCCACAGTTCTGGATGATACCCTGGCAGGCTGCAGTGTCGTGCCCCACAGTTCTGGGTGATGCCTTGGCAGGCTGCAGTGTCGGGTCCCACAGTTCTGGGTGATGCCCTGGCAGGCTGCAGTGTCGGGCCCCACAGTTCTGGGTGATGCCCTGGCAGGCTGCAGTGCCGGGCCCCACAGTTCTGGATGATACCCTGGCAGGCTGCAGTATCGGGCCCCACAGTTCTGGGTGTTGCCCTGGCAGGATGTAGTGCCGGGCCCCACAGTTCTGGGTGATGCCCAGGCAGGCTGTAGTGTCGGGCCCCACAGTTCTGGATGATACCCTGGCAGGCTGTAGTGCCGGGCCCCACAGTTCTGGGTGATGCCCTGGCAGGCTGTAGTGTTGGGCTCCACAGTTCTGGGTCATTCCCTGGCAGGCTGTAGTGTTGAGCTCCACAGTTCTGGGTCATTCTCTGGCAGGCTGTAGTGCCGGGCCCCACAGTTCTGGATGATACCCTGGCAGGCTGTAGTGCCGGGCCCCACAGTTCTGGGTGATGCCCTGGCAGGCTGCAGTGTCGGGCCCCACAGTTCTGGATGATACCCTGGCAGGCTGTAGTGCTGGGCCCCACAGTTCTGGGAGATGCCCTGGCAGGCTGCAGTGCCGGGCCCCACAGTTCTGGATGATACCCTGGCAGGCAGCAGTGTTGGGCCCCACAGTTCTGGGTGATACCCTGGCAGGCTGCAGTGTCGGGCCCCACAGTTCTGGGTGATGCCCTGGCAGGCTGCAGTGTCGGGTCCCACAGTTCTGGGTGATACCCTGGCAGGCTGCAGTGCCGGGCCCCACAGTTCTGGATGATACCCTGGCAGGCTGCAGTGTCGGGGCCCACAGTTCTGGGTGATGCCCTGGCAGGCTGCAGTGTCGGGCCTCACAGTTCTGGGTGATACCCGAGTAGTGTCGGGCCCCACAGTTCTGGGTGATACCCTGGCAGGCTGCAGTGTCGGGCCCCACAGTTCTGGATGATACCCTGGCAGGCTGCAGTGTCGGGCCCCACAGTTCTGGATGATACCCTGGCAGGCTGCAGTGTCGGGCCCCACAGTTCTGGATGATACCCTGGCAGGCTGCAGTGTCGGGCCCCACAGTTCTGGGTGATGCCCTGGCAGGCTGTAGTGTCGGGCCCCACAGTTCTGGGTGATGCCTTGGCAGGCTGCAGTGTCAGGCCCCACAGTTCTGGGTGATGCCCTGGCAGGCTGCAGTGTCAGGCCCCACAGTTCTGGATGATACCCTGGCAGGCTGCAGTGTCGGGCCCCACAGTTCTGGGTGATGCCCTGGCAGGCTGCAGTGACGGGCCCCACAGTTCTGGGTGATGCCCTGGCAGGCTGCAGTGTCGGGCCCCACAGTTCTGTGTAATACCCTGGCAGGCTGCAGTGTCGGGCCCCACAGTTCTGGGTGATACCCTGGCAGGCTGCAGTGTCGGGCCCCACAGTTCTGGATGATACCCTGGCAGGCTGCAGTGTCGGGCCCCACAGTTCTGGGTGATGCCCTGGCAGGCTGCAGTGTCGGGCCCCACAGTTCTGGGTGATGCCCTGGCAGGCTGCAGTGTCGGGCCTCACAGTTCTGGGTGATGCCAGAGTAGTGTTGGGCCCTGGCTGTGATTTCTATCCGGGACCCCGCAGCTCCCTCACTGCTGTCTCGGATTCGGGGTCTTGCACACCTCGCTGCTTATTTGCAGACAGCGGACACTCACTCTCTCCCATGAAAACATTAATGAGGCTTCCAGAATTTTCCTGTAATCAGTGCAACTATTAGCGGAGGTCCGGCTCCTACACATGACAGCCACTGGGGCCCCTGTAGTGAGGGAGCTATCTGTCAGGACAGCCCCATGTTCTATGTAGTCCCAGACCCGCGGTCGGTGCAGTGTCAGCTCCACGTTCTGTGAGGTCAGCCCCGCGGTCGGTGCAGTGTCAGCCCCATGTTCTGTGAGGTCAGCCCCGCGGTCGGTGCAGTGTCAGCCCCACGTTCTGTGAGGTCAGTCCCGCGGTCGGTGCAGTGTCAGCCCTACGTTCTGTGAGGTCAGCCCTGCGGTCGGTGCAGTGTCAGCCCCACGTTCTGTGAGGTCAGCCCCGCGGTTGGTGCAGTGTCAGCCCCACGTTCTGTGAGGTCAGCCCTGCGGTCGGTGCAGTGTCAGCCCCACGTTCTGTGAGGTCAGCCCCGCGGTCGGTGCAGTGTCAGCCCCACTTTCTGTGAGGTCAGCCCTGCGGTCGGTGCAGTGTCAGCCCCACGTTCTGTGAGGTCAGCCCTGCGGTCGGTGCAGTGTCAGCCCCACGTTCTGTGTAGTGCCAGCCTCTCGGATGGTGCAGTGTCAGCCCCACATTGTGTAGTGCTAGCTTCGTGGTCAGTGCAGTGTCAACCCCGTTTTCGGTGACGTTAGCCCTGCGGTCGGTGCAGTGTCAGCCCCGTTTTCGGGGAGGTAAGCTCCGCGGTAGGTACAGTGTCAGCCCCACGTTCTGTGTAGTGCCAGCCTTGTGGTCTGTGCAGTGTCAGCCCCACGTTCTGTGTAGTACCAGCCCTGTGGTCAGTGCAGTGTCAGCCCCACGTTCCGTGTAGTGCCAGCCTTGTGGTCGGTGCAGTGTCAGCCCCACGTTCTGTGTAGTGCCAGGTTCGTGATCGGTGAAGTCCACCCCGTTTTCGGTGAGGTTAGCCCCGCGGTTGGTGCAGTGTCAGCCCCACGTTCTGTATAGTGCCAGTCTCGCGGTCGGTGCAGTGTTAGCCCCATTTTCGGTGAGGTCAGCCCCACATTCTGTGTAGCACCAGCTTCGTGGTCAGTGCAGTGTCAACCCCGTTTTCGGGGAGGTCAGCTCCGCGGTCGGTACAGTGTCAGCCCCACTTTCTGTGAGGTCATCTCTGCGGCCGGTGCAGTGTCAGAATCACATTCTGTGTAGTGCCAGCCTTGTGGTCAGTGCAGTGTCAGCCCCGCGGTCGGTGCAGTGTCAGCCCCACATTCGGTGTAGTGGCAGCCTTGTGGTCAGTGCAGTGTCAGCCCCGTTTTCGGTGAGGTCAGCCCTGCGGTCAGTGCAGTGTCAGCATCACTGTGATGAACTGGCACACGGTCCGCCACACGGTAGCCCGGGGTATCACGGCTTGTGATCCCTTCGTGCCGCAAATGTGACGAAAACGCGCACACACACGACGGCTGCTGCCGTCCGACCCAGTAAACTGCAGGGATTTATAATTATCCCACTTCCACTTAGGAACTTGCAGCTCTCTGGCGCCCCCCTTACCCTCAGGTCAGTCAGGGAACTGCACCTAGGATAATTAGTCGCCAGACGGCTCACTTGGATGTGTGCTGGCTATTGGGCACGCTGCAGTTAGGGAATTATAATTACTCCGGGCCGCGGCCGGGCAATGCTCTTATAAAACCCGCTCCGTCACTGCCAGCGCCACCCAATAGATTAACACTTTACACCCCTTCCTTTAAGCTGCCACCAGCTACGATTTACTTGGAACAATTTATCAAGAGGGTCCGCAGCAACCCCAAAACAGTAGCGTAGTACGTCAGGCACGTGAAAATTCGTTTATAGAGCAGGAGAATCAAACTAATAATTTTATAGGTTTATTCCTTAAAAAACAGGCAGTGCTTATACAATATAAAAATATGGAACAAACTGAGACAATATCGTTATGTACAAATGCAGTTATAAAATAAAATAGGATTAAAGATGAAAATCACTCACATGGTAGTTACAGGCAAGACTGGCTGGGGGAGGAGCCACACGTCATAGTTCATTTGCAGATCTCTTAGTCAAGACGTCACAGCAAGGAATGACTGAGAAGCTTCCCTGCAAGCCTTATACATGTCGGCTTCTGACCTCACAAAGGGGGCTGGTTTTCTGGCCACCTCCCCTGGGCTACAAGGTATAGTTTTGAGCTCTGAAAGTCATAAGGACCATAACTCAGCGGGGAACTCTAGCAGAATAATGGCAGACCTATCAATGATCTTACTTTGAAATGACGGTTCCAATGAGCTCAAACTTGGATGAAATAGCTCATGGGGCATCCGAGAATTCCATTTCTCGGGTTCTGTTGGAGTTACGGGTTCACCAGTACCACGGGAACGATGCCCGTCGGCGCATGGTTCAACACAGTGACTTTCATGTTTCTGACACAAATTCCCACCGTGTTATCACCAAAAGGAATGAATCCTCATAATGGCTGCTATAGAAGGAGAGCACATGTGAAGACAATGGAGACCCCCTACGGTGAGGCGGGAAACTCCAGTGCTGGGAGCTCAGATTACACTGAGCCTTACTTGTGTGCAGGCTGGGGGGTTGGTGAGAAGCGTGAGCTGCAGAGAGGTGGAGGGAGGGCTTTGCTTTGTGGGCTGTCAGCAGTACAAAAAAAAAGATGAGGACGGCAATTCCAGCACAGCACTCATCACACCTCCCCCCCTTAGAGGGCGCTACGGAGGCATGACCTGTCGGTAATCCGACATGCGCACCTCAGCGGGTTCGCCACGTCGTGATAACCCATCAGCATTCCCATGAGCGCGGCCTTTCTTGTGTTGTACGGCAAAATCATACTGCTGTAGGGCAAGGCTCCAGCGTAGCAACCTACCATTGGTTCCGGACACTGTGTGCAGCCAGCTCAGAGGGTTGTGGTCGGTGACCACCTTGAAGGTGCGCCCGTACAGGTAGGGCTGCAAACGTTGCAGTGCCCAGACCATGGCCAGGCACTCCTTCTCGATGGTGGAGTATGCCACTTCCCTCGGCAGAAGTTTCCGGCTCAGGTACAACACGGGGTGCTCCTGGTCCCCCGAATCAACCTGGCTGAGTACAGCACCGAGGCCAAATTCGCTGGCGTCAGTCTGTATCAGGAATGGCCGACTGCTGTCGACGGCTTTCAACACTGGAGAGCTGCACAGGGCTGTTTTCAAAGCTCGGAATGCCGCCTCACAGCCATCTGTCCAGTTGACTGTTTGGGGAAGACTGCCCTTGGTGAGGTCCATCAAGGGTTTTGCAATGGCGCTATAGTTCGGTACGAAACGCCTATAGTACCCTGCAGTGCCCAGGAAGGACTTCACCTGCTTTTTGGTCCTGGGGGTGGGCCAGGACACGATCGCGTCCACTTTCTCGGGCTCTGGACTCATGGAACCCCCGCCTACCCGGTGCCCCAGGTAGTGGACCTCCCTCATGCCCATCTGGCATTTTCCCGGCTTGATGGTCAGACCTGCCTGGTGAATACGCTTGAGCACCTCCTGGAGATGCTGAAGGTGTTCCTCCCAGGTGGAACTGAAGACGGCAATGTCGTCCAGGTACGCCACAGCGTACTCCTCCAGTCCCTGAAGCAGGTGGTTGACCATCCGCTGAAAAGTGGCAGGGGCATTCTTCATGCCGAAAGGCATGACCGTGGACTCGTACAGTCCAAAAGGGGTGATAAAGGCGGACTTCTCCTGCGCCTCAGGGCTCAGGGGAATCTGCCAGTATCCCCGGCTTAAATCCATGATGGATATGTACTTGGCATTCGCCAACCGCTCCAGCAGATCCTCGATGCGTGGCATTGGGTGCGCATCAGAGGTAGTGATGGCGTTGAGCCCCCTGTAGTCCACGCAGAACCGGGTGGTCCGATCCTTTTTTGGCACGAGAACTACAGGTGAGGCCCACGCGCTTTTGGACGGCTGGATCACCCCCAGCTGCAACATCTCCTGGATCTCCTGGCGCATAATCTGCTGCACTTCCTCAGAGATCCGATAAGGTGTCCGCCGTAACGGGGCGTGATTCCCGGTGTCCACCTCGTGGACTGCCAACTTGGTCCTTCCGGGTCGGTTAGTGAACTTGGCCCGGAAGGGTTCCAGAGTGGTCAGCCAGTGCAACCGCTGGGAGGCGGTTAGCGAGGCATTTACCTCCATGTCCTCAATGGACCCATTGGCCTGGGCTTGGGCCAGCATGTCCAGGAGGGGATCCCCCTCCCCGTCCTCGGGCAGGTTGCAGACCGGTAGGACGCAGGCTTCACGTTCGTGATGGGCCTTCATCATGTTGACGTGAAAGGCCTTGCGCCTACCCCGAGTGTGGTCAAGCGTGACCATGTAGGTGACTGGGTTGAGCCGTTGGTGCACGACGTACGGGCCTTCCCAGGCTGCTTGAAGCTTATCCTTTGGTACGGGGACCAGCACCCACACCTTTTGACCCACCTGGTAGGTCCGCTCCCGGGCGTTCTGGTCGTACCAGTGCTTCTGGTCAGCCTGAGCCTGCGTCAGGTTGTCATGCACCAACTGCGTCAAGGTCTGCATCTTGTCGCGGAAGCGCATGACATAATCCACGATGGACACTTCCGTGGGGTTTGGCTCATCTTCCCAGGATTCTCTTATCAACCCAAGGGGTCCCCGGACTCGCCTGCCATACAGGAGCTCGAAGGGGGAGAACCCCGTCGAGGCCTGCGGGACCTCTCTGTAGGCAAATAGCAGGTGTGGGAGGTACCGCTCCCAATCGCGTCCCTGGGTCTCAACCAGCATGCGGAGCATCTGTTTGAGGGTACCGTTAAAGCGCTCACACAAACCATTGGTCTGTGGGTGATACGCACTCGATACCATACGCGTCACCTGCATTTTGCTGCAGAGAGCCTTCATTAGGCGAGACATAAATTGGGTCCCTTGATCGGTAAGCATCTCCCTGGGAAATCCTACCCGTGAGAAGATGGTCACCAGTGCATCTGCCACCTTATCTGCCCTAGTTGAGGACAGAGCTACTGCCTCCGGGTACCGGGTAGCGTAGTCTACCACAGTAAGGATGTATTGCTTTCCAGAGCTGCTGGGGACGGCCAGCGGGCCCACAATGTCCACCGCGATCCTCTGGAAAGGCTCCTCTATCACTGGCAACAGGATTAGGGGAGCCTTAAGAGCAGGCCCCGCCTTCCCCACTCTTTGACAGGTGATACGGGAGCGGCAGTAGTTAGTCACATCTGTCCCCATCTTGGGCCAATAGAAGTGTTGAGACAGCCGTGCCTTAGTTTTGCTAATCCCCAAGTGTCCAGCAAGTGGAATCTCATGGGCAATCCTCAACAACTCACCTCGGAACTGGTGGGGGACGACCAGCTGTTTTTCCCTCAACCACTCCTTTTGGGAATCTCCGGGTACTGTCTCCCGGTACAACCTTCCTCGTTCCCAGAACACCCTCTCCTTATCAGTCACGGAGGTGGGCGTCTCGGCGAGGTGCCTCAAGTTCTCCAGGCTCGCATCTGAGTGCAGAGCGGCCTGGAACTCCTGGCTGGAGGCAGCCAGAAGTGACGTCAGGGTTCCTTCCTCACTGGGACCCTCTGGGCCGGCTCTGGGTCCACCTCTGGTTCAGTCTCTCCTGTAGCGGAGGAGGGTCCAGATGGCAGGGCGCTACCTGCGATCCGGGCACTCTGACTGCGGGTGACGGCAGCTACATATGCAGTCTCCCCGAGACTTCTACAGACCCATCAGCCTGCGCTGCTATGGGCTCTACCTCCCCATCCACCCCCAACACTTCAGGAGCAGTGCTACTTATGGGCCAGTTACCTTCCTCGGTGGCATTGGTCAGTGTCATGGCGTCACCTTCCTCCCGGTTCCCATGTACCTCCCCATTTCCTTGAGCACTGTCCCTTGCTCCTGCTAGGGGTTCCTCAGCCGTCTCACTCCGCAGAGCGACGTGGCTGAACGCTCCTGTACCTGTGGACACATCTACCACTTCAGAGAAAGGGTTAACAGGTTCAGATGGCACAGATACATCACTATCAACATCAGTCCTAGGGAAAGAAAGGTTATCAGTTGCATAATCACTTCGCAAAGCATTGGCAGGTAACACATTCAGTTTCCCATCATCATCAACATCATCATCATGGATAACATTAACCTTATTATCAGATTGGGGAGGGGTGTCAGGGACATAGTACGCCACCATCCTCCCCAGATCAGTCCCCAATAAAACATCAGTGGGCAGGTTTTCGGACACCCCCACTTCCTTCACCCCGCTCCCGGTACCCCAGTGTCAAGCTGTCTAGCAGATGTATAAATATATAATGTCAGTAATCTATCAAGTGGGACAACATACTATCTAACATATAAGTAGGTAGCATTAACATGTATATATAGCATAGTATTACCTGACATAATATCCTGTGAGTCAATACTGAATCCTTTTCACGCTGTCTCTGGCTAGAGGTGGACCGGGGTCTATGCTGACCCTAAACTGGGGTCCTGACTAGTCCCTCTACCTGGAGGTACTGTTAATGGTACAGAGGTCCAGGCCACCAGCGTAAACCCTGTCTCCTACTAATCCCTGACCACTGTAATCTAGTCCTTAGAAGGACCCTGATTACCACCAAAGGGAATGGACAGGTAAAGGTTAACAAACAGTATAGACAAACGAGACAGACAGGGGATAAAGTAAATACTGTCTTTCATACAACATATAAACACAGAGGGAACACCAAAGGTCTAGGAGATAAACTATAAGCAAGGAGGGGATGAACAACAAAAGAGCTCTTAGCTTAAGTCTTCTCAGAACCGATCCTATCTGCAGTCTGTATGAATGCTTTCACCGGCATCTAACACCCAGACTGGCAGGGATATAAAGGAAGCTAATTAGAACATAATCAAAAGCAGCCGGGCGAGGCTGGACCTAGTCTTAGCAAAGAGCTAGGTAAAATTAACTCTCTCATTACCAAACACAAAGTAACAGCAACTCAGCTGTGAGAAGTCAGAATGTGCAATCGCGACGATCCTCGTGGCGATGCACCCATGACAGTACCCCCCCTTCTACGAGGGGCCTCCGGACCCTCAGGGCCAGGTCTGCCCGGGTAAGTTGTGTGGAAGGTCCGAACCAATCGATCTGCGTTAACCTCCGACGCAGGGACCCACGTCCTCTCCTCAGGACCATACCCCTTCCAATGAACCAGGTACTGAAGGGACCGACGATTCAGACGTGAGTCAATGATCTTCAACACCTGAAACTCCAAGCTACCATTGACCACCACCGGAGGAGGAGGCAGAGGCGACGGTATAACTGGCGCCACGTACCTTTTAAGCAACGATTTGTGGAACACATTGTGGATTTTAAACATAGGAGGGAGGTCCAGACGAAATGCCACAGGATTAACTATAGAACTGATCCTGTATGGACCGATGAACCTGGAACCCAGTTTCCAGGAGGGAACCTTGAGTTTTATATTCTTGGTAGACAACCACACCAGATCGTTCACACCTAGGTCCGGACCAAACACTCTCCTCCTATCAGACCTCCGCTTGTAACGGTTCCCCCATAGCATCCATTCAGCACTCCTCTCCAAACTGAAGCAAGTGACACGAGAATCGTTCCTCCTCAGGAACCCCAGATGGACGGGTTTGTGGAGTCTTAGAGCGAGCACAAACTCCACAGGACGTGACAAATTTTATTACCTCTTTATTTAAGTTAGGCCACCAAAACCGGCGAGAAAGGAGATCCACAGTTGCCTTACTACCTGGATGTCCTGCTAAAGCAGAACTATGATGTGCCTCGATAACTTTTTGTCTTAACTGATTAGGAACAAACAGTCTCCCTGGAGGTCCTACAGGAGTGTCCCCCTGAGCCTCCAACACCTCCTCCTCAAGCTCAGAGCACACAGCCGACACCACCACTCCCTCCTGCATGATAGGAACCGGGCCATCCGTCTTTCCGGCCCCTGGGACACTATGAGATAAGGCATCAGGAAGCAATTTTATTGAGCAGTCATACGTGCGATGAGGAGGTAACTCTTGACACCCCTCCTGTGAGAACATCTCCCCAAAGTCCTCCAGAAAAGGAGGCAAAGTCTTAGGCACGACCGCACCGATGACCGTGTTCATGCAGTTATTCTTGCAAAATTCACCCCACTGGCTTATCTTTCTGGATTGCCAATCAATCACTGGGTTATGTTTAGTCAACCAAGGAAGTCCCAACACAATAGGAGTAGGAAGACCCTCCAACACATAACAAGACAACCGTTCTTTATGTATTGCCCCTACTCGAAGGTCTATGCTATGAACAGCTTGTACAAAGCTACCTTGACCGAGAGGTCTGGCGTCAATAGAAAGTATAGGGATCGGTTTGGCCAATACACTCAGTTGCATACCTTGCACCTGGGCAAACCGAGCGTCCACCATATTAGCCCCAGACCCACTATCAAGAAGAACAGAAATCCTCTCAACTCTCGCACCAACCACCACCTCCGCAGGCACGAGAAATTGAGACGGACCCGGGGACGAAATACCTACTCCCAGGTTGTCGTCCACCACACAACCTGGGATTAACAGTTTTTCGGTGACTCCTTTGCTCAATGAGGCACGGGAGGGACACCCCCAACAAAATGCCCCTCTCCCCCGCAGAAGAAACACCTTCTTGTCTTGCGGCGCACCGCTGATTCCCTCCTACAAATTGATGTCCCTCCCAACTGCATGGGTTCCTCAGAACAGACCAGGGGAACCTCCATATAAGGGACTTTAGTAGTGGATGGAGTCATAACAGGGGGCGGAGTTACCTCGCACCTCCCCGAAGCCGTCTATCAATACGAATGGCAAGAGCCATAGCAGCCTCCAGTGATGGAGGAGAATCATACTGAGCCAAAACGTCTTTTACTTTGTCAGATAACCCTTGACAAAACTGGCTCCTAAGAGCTGGGTCATTCCACTGAGTATCTGTGGCCCATCTACGGAACTCAGAAGAAAATTCCTCCGCCGGACGATCTCCCTGCTGTATCCTACGTAACTTCGTTTCAGCAAGGGAGACCCGATCCGGGTCATCATACACCAAACCCAGGGCAGCAAAAAATTGATCTACTGACTGGAGGGCCGGGGAGCCCGGGGGAAGAGAGAACGCCCAGGATTGAGGGTCCCCTTGTAAGAGCGAGATGACAATTTCCACCCTCTGCTCTTCACTCCCCGATGACCGAGGCCGCAGCCGAAAGTACAATTTACATGCCTCCCGGAAGGTAAAAAATTTGTCCCGCCCACCAGTGAACCTGTCCGGGAGAGCAACCTTAGGTTCAGATCTGGTTTGCTCCGGGGGGGACAAAACCTCGGACTTAATATCCATAAGCTCCATGGACAACCTCTGCAACTGCCGGGCAAGCTGGGCTACTGGATCCATGGTAGCTGAGGAGAATTTTTAGTAGGGCCGGTGAAAATGTCACGCTGTCTAGCAGATGTATAAATATATAATGTCAGTAATCTATCAAGTGGGACAACATACTATCTAACATATAAGTAGGTAGCATTAACATGTATATATAGCATAGTATTACCTGACATAATATCCTGTGAGTCAATACTGAATCCTTTTCACGCTGTCTCTGGCTAGAGGTGGACCGGGGTCTATGCTGACCCTAAACTGGGGTCCTGACTAGTCCCTCTACCTGGAGGTACTGTTAATGGTACAGAGGTCCAGGCCACCAGCGTAAACCCTGCCTCCTACTAATCCCTGACCACTGTAATCTAGTCCTTAGAAGGACCCTGATTACCACCAAAGGGAATGGACAGGTAAAGGTTAACAAACAGTATAGACAAACGAGACAGACAGGGGATAAAGTAAATACTGTCTTTCATACAACATATAAACACAGAGGGAACACCAAAGGTCTAGGAGATAAACTATAAGCAAGGAGGGGATGAACAACAAAAGAGCTCTTAGCTTAAGTCTTCTCAGAACCGATCCTATCTGCAGTCTGTATGAATGCTTTCACCGGCATCTAACACCCAGACTGGCAGGGATATAAAGGAAGCTAATTAGAACATAATCAAAAGCAGCCGGGCGAGGCTGGACCTAGTCTTAGCAAAGAGCTAGGTAAAATTAACTCTCTCATTACCAAACACAAAGTAACAGCAACTCAGCTGCGAGAAGTCAGAATGTGCAATCGCGACGATCCTCGTGGCGATGCACCCATGACACCCAGTCAATGAAAACTCGGGCTATCGGCAAGGGGTAGTGGACGCCCCCAATCCCGGTAACAGTTAAGGTTTTCCCCGGAATCAACTCTTCAGGGGCCGCCAGTTCGGGTCGGATGAGGGTTCGTTCAGCCCCGGTGCCCTTGAGGCCTGTAGCAAGACGGGCCCCCACGCGGACGGGCTGCACGTTGTCATCAACCCTCCCCACCACACCACCCACCAAAAGAGCAGAGGCGTTGGGCCCGGAGGCCTTGGCTGGGGGGTTCTTCTGCCTCTCCGGACAGGTGGCGCTGATGTGTCCTGTCCGTTTACAGGAGAAACACTGGCGGGGGTCTGATGTAGGCCTGGCGCTGGCAAAGGGGATAGTGCCCCCAGAGGGACGACTGGCAGGGGCACTGGGGTTGGTTGCAGGCTTACCCCTCCCCAGCGGGCGGCGGGCTTCCGCACCTCGGGTTTCCGGTTGGCCTCATAGCTGTCGGCGATCCGTGCTGTTGTGACCGCGTCCTCCGGTTCTCGGTCCAGGATGAACTGTCGGACCTCAGCTGGGCACAGATGCAGGAACTGGTCTTTGATCATCAGGTCTTTCAGCTCCTCAAAGGTGTCAACTGACAGTCCATGGATCCACTGGCCAAAGTGGTTCCTGAGTCCTTGCACCACATCGCTATAACTGTCGTGTGGGCCACGTTGGAGGTTCCGGAACTTCTTTCGGTATACCTCAGGGGTTAGCTGGTACTTGGCGATCAGGGCCTGCTTGATGGCCTTATAGTCACTGTCTTGATCTGACGTGAGGGAAGCGAACGCCTCCAAAGCTTTGCCCTTTAGCCCGGGGTCAAGTACCTGGCCCATTGGTCGGCAGGCAGCTGGTACTGTCTGCAGACTTTCTCAAAGGCCCGCAGAAAAGTGTCCAAGTCTCCGTCCTTTTCCATCACGGGAAAGTGCTCCGGCCGGGGCTTGGGACTCTGAGCGCTGCTGGGCACACTGCTCTGGGCTGTGGAGGGCAGTGCCCCTTGTCTGAGCAGCTCCAGTTCATGGGCTCTCTGAGCTTCCCGCTCGGCTCTCTCGGCCTCTCGCTGGGCTCTCTCGGCCTCTCGCTGGGCTTGGCGCTCGGCTATCTCAGCCTCTCACTGTTTGGCCTCTCGCTGGTCGGCTCTCTCTTGAGCTTTCTGGATCAGCTTCAGGCGTTCTTCATGGTCGTCAGTGGAGAGTCCCTCCAGGGCCGCCTGCAGGTAAGGGTCCATCCCGCCCTGGGTGTAAGCAGTCAGGGGTTGGGCCTCTGCTCCTGCGGCACCACCTTGGCTTGGGCCGGCTCCTGCGCCCTCCTCGCTCTGAGCGTGGTCCCGTGCCATCAGGGCCTGGATCACTGCGGCCTTGGTTTGGTCCATGGGGACAATCTGCCTCCACTCACATATGGCCAGAAGAGTTTCCCTGCTACTCCGATTATACCAGTCGAATCCCCTCGTAGCCATGGTTGCCAAATAAAAGATAGGATAGAAAAACAAAGAGAAGGGAGGAGTAACCGCAAGTACACACAATTGTCTCAGGACTAATAAACACTGAGTCTGTTCTCCAAAGCTTTAGTTGCAGGGTCCCTGAAGAACCGTGCAAGTTTTTTAGTGAATGGAATGATTGCTCAAACCAGATCACTAATGCTCTATAATCCCACCGCTGCCACCAATATGTGATGAACTGGCACACGGTCCGCCACACGGTAGCCCGGGGTATCACGGCTTGTGATCCCTCCGTGCCGCAAATGTGACGAAAACGCGCACACACACGACGGCTGCTGCCGTCCGACCCAGTAAACTGCAGGGATTTATAATTATCCCACTTCCACTTGGGAACTTGCAGCTCTCTGGCGCCCCCCTTACCCTCAGGTCAGTCAGGGAACTGCACCTAGGATAATTAGTCGCCAGACGGGTCACCTGGATGTGTGCTGGCTATTGGGCACGTTGCAGTGAGGGAATTATAATTACTCCGGGCCGCGGCCGGGCAATACTCTTATAAAACCCGCTCCGTCACTGCCAGCGCCACCCAATAGATTAACACTTTACACCCCTTCCTTTAAGCTGCCACCAGCTACGATTTACTTGGAACAATTTATCAAGAGGGTCCGCAGCAACCCCAAAACAGTAGCGTAGTACGTCAGGCACGTGAAAATTCGTTTATAGAGCAGGAGAATCAAACTAATAATTTTATAGGTTTATTCCTTATAAAAATAGGCAATGCTTATACAATATAAAAAGATGGAACAAACTGAGACAATATCGTTATGTACAAATGCAGTTATAAAATAAAATAGGATTAAAGATGAAAATCACTCACATGGTTGTTAGATCATGCGCTGGGGGAGGAGCCACACGTCATAGTTCATTTGCAGATCTCTTAGTCAAGACGTCACAGCAAGGAATGATTGAGGAGCTTCCCTGCAAGCCTTATACATGTCGGCTTCTGACCTCACAAAGGGGGCTGGTTTTCTGGCCACCTCCCCTGGGCTACAAGGTATAGTTTTGAGCTCTGAAAGTCATAAAGACCATAACTCAGCGGGGAACTCTAGCAGAATAATGGCAGACCTATCAATGATCTTACTTTGAAATGACGGTTCCAATGAGCTCAAACTTGGATGAAATAGCTCATGGGGCATCCGAGAATTCCATTTCTCGGGTTCTGTTGGAGTTACGGGTTCACCAGTACCACGGGAACGATGCCCGTCGGCGCATGGTTCAACACAGTGACTTTCATGTTTCTGACACAAATTCCCACCGTGTTATCACCAAAGGAATGAATCCTCATAATGGCTGCTATAGAAGGAGAGCACATGTGAGGCGGGAAACTCCAGTGCTGGGAGCTCAGATTACACTGAGCCTTAAGGTACTGCCACACTAAACTATCCCGCTAGCGATCACGATAAAGACGCATACTAATTGCGATCGCTAGCGGGATCGTTTAATATCGCTAGTAGCGGCTTTATTTAGCGATGTCGTTAGGACGCTATCGCGGTTAGCGATCTCCTTAACGACTTTAGCGGTACAAAAGTACCGCTAAATCGCTAAAAAAGGTGCCACACTCAGCGATATATACTTACCAGCGGGGCGCCGACGATAAAATAGGGTCCGGAACGATTCCAGCGACGAGCGAGATCACAGCAGGAAGCTCGTCGCTGGCAGATGCCGCACACAACAACATCGCTAACGGGATCGCTAAATAGTGACGTTTTTTAGCGATCCCGTTAGCGATGTTGTTTAGTGTGGCATACCCTTTACTTGTGTGCAGGCTGGGGGGTTGGTGAGAAGCGTGAGCTGCAGAGAGGAGGAGGGAGGGCTTTGCTTTGTGGGCTGTCAGCAGTACAAAAAAAAAGATGAGGACGGCAATTCCAGCACAGCACTCATCACAATCACGTTCTGTGTAGTGCCAGCCCTGCGGTCGGTGCAGTGTCAGCCCCACGTTCTGTGTAGTGCCAGGTTCGTGATCGGTGAAGTCCACCCTGTTTTCGGTGAGGTTAGCCCCGCGGTCGGTGCAGTGTCAGCCCCACGTTCTTTATAATGCCAGCCTTGTGGTCGGTGCAGTGTCAGCCCCACGTTCTGTGTAGTACCAGCTTCGCGGTCGGTGCAGTGTCAGCCCCGTTTTCGGTGAGGTCAGCCCTAGTGTCAGCCCCACATTCTGTGTAGTACCAGCCTTGTGGTCGGTGCAGTGTCAGCCCCTTTTTCGGGGAGGTAAGCTCCGCGGTAGGTACAGTGTCAGCCCCACGTTCTGTGCAGTGCCAGCCTTGTGGTCTGTGCAGTGTCAGCCCCACGTTCTGTGTAGTACCAGCCCTGTGGTCAGTGCAGTGTCAGCCCCACGTTCCGTGTAGTGCCAGCCTTGTGGTCGGTGCAGTGTCAGCCCCACGTTCTGTGTAGTGCCAGGTTCGTGATCGGTGAAGTCCACCCCGTTTTCGGTGAGGTTAGCCCCGCGGTTGGTGCAGTGTCAGCCCCACGTTCTGTATAGTGCCAGCCTCGCGGTCGGTGCAGTGTCAGCCCCGTTTTCGGTGAGGTCAGCCCTAGTGTCAGCCCCACATTCTGTGTAGTACCAGTCTTGTGGTCAGTGCAGTGTTAGCCCCGTTTTCGGTGAGGTCAGCCCCACATTCTGTGTAGCGCCAGCTTCGTGGTCAGTGCAGTGTCAACCCCGTTTTCGGGGAGGTCAGCTCCGCGGTCGGTACAGTGTCAGCCCCACTTTCTGTGAGGTCATCTCTGCGACCGGTGCAGTGTCAGAATCACATTCTGTGTAGTGGCAGCCTTGTGGTCAGTGCAGTGGCAGCCCCATTTTCGGTGAGGTCAGCCCTGCGGTCAGTGCAGTGTCAGCATCACGTTCTGTGTAGTGCCAGCCCTGCAGTCGGTGCAGTGTCAGCCCCACGTTCTGTGTAGTACCAGCTTCGCGGTCGGTGCAGTGTCAGCCCCGTTTTCGGTGAGGTCAGCCCTAGTGTCAGCCCCACATTCTGTGTAGTACCAGCCTTGTGGTCGGTGTAGTGTCAGCCCCACGTTCTGTGTAGTGACAGCTTTGTGATCGTGAAGTCCACCCCATTTTCGGTGAGGTTAGCCCGGCGGTTGGTGGAGTGTCAGCCCCACGTTCCGTATAGTGCCAGCCTTGCGGTCGGTGCAGTGTCAGCACCACGTTGTGTAGTGCCAGCCTCGCGGTCGGTGCAGTGTCAGCCCCACGTTCTGTGTAGTGCCAGCCTTGTGGTCGATGCAGTGTCAGCCTCACGTTCTGTGTAGTGCCAGCCCCGCGGTTGGTGCAGTGTCAGCCACACGTTCTGTATAGTGCCAGCCTTGCAGTTGGTGCAGTGTCAGCCCCATGTTCTGTGTAGTGCCAGCCTCGCGGTTGGTGCAGTGTCAGCCCCGTTTTCGGTGAAGTCAGCCCTAGTGTCAGCCCCACATTCTGTGTAGTGCCAGTTTCGCGATCGGTGCAGTGTCAACCATTTTCGGTGAGGTCAGCCCCGAGGTCGGTGCAGTGTCAGCCCCACATTTGTGAAGTCAGCCCTGCGGTCGGTGCAGTGTCAGCCCCGTTTTTGGGGAGGTCAGCCCTGCGGTCGGTGCAGTGTCAGCCCCACATTCTGTGTAGTGCCAGTTTCGCGATCGGTGCAGTGTCAACCATTTTTGGTGAGGTTAGCCCGGCGGTCAGCGCAGTGTCAGCCCCGTGTTCGGTGAAGTTAGCCCTGCAGTCGGTGCAGTGTCAGCCCCACGTTCTGTGAGGTTAGCCCTGCGGTCGTTGCAGTGTCAGCCCCGTGTTTGGTGAAGTTAACCCCGCGGTCGGTGCAGTGTCAGCCCCACGTTCTGTGAGGTTAGCCCTGCGGTCGTTGCAGTGTCAGCCCCGTGTTTGGTGAAGTTAGCCCCGCGGTCGGTGCAGTGTCAGCCCCACGTTCTGTGAGGTCAGCCCTGCGGTCGGCGCAGTCTCAGCCCCGTGTTTGGTGAAGTTAGCCCTGCGGTCGGTGCAGTGTCAGCCCCACGTTCTGTGAGGTCAGCCCTGCGGTCGGCGCAGTGTCAGCCCCGTGTTTGGTGAAGTTAGCCCTGCGGTCAGTGCAGTGTCAGCCCCACGTTTTGTGAGGTCAGCCCTGCAGTCGGCGCAGTGTCAGCCCCGTGTTTGGTGAAGTTAGCCCTGCAGTCGGTGCAGTGTCAGCCCCACGTTCTGTGAGGTTAGCCCTGCGGTCGTTGCAGTGTCAGCCCCGTGTTCTGTGAAGTTAGCCCCGCGGTCGGTGCAGTGTCAGCCCCACGTTCTGTGAGGTCAGCCCTGCGGTCGGCGCAGTCTCAGCCCCGTGTTTGGTGAAGTTAGCCCTGCGGTCGGTGCAGTGTCAGCCCCACGTTCTGTGAGGTCAGCCCTGCGGTCGGCGCAGTGTCAGCCCCGTGTTTGGTGAAGTTAGCCCTGCGGTCAGTGCAGTATCAGCCCCACGTTCTGTGAGGTCAGCCCTGCAGTCGGCGCAGTGTCAGCGCCGTGTTGGGTGAAGTTAGCCCCGCAGTCGTGCAGTGTCAGCCCACGTTCTGTGAGTCACCCTGCGTTCGTGCAGTGTCAGCCCGTTTGGGGGTACCTGCGTGTGCAGTGTCAGCCCCGTTTTTGGGGAGGTCAGCCCTGCGGTCGGTGCAGTGTCAGCCCCGTGTTGGGTGAAGTTAGCCCCGCAGTCGGTGCAGTGTCAGCCCCACGTTCTGTGAGGTCAGCCCTGCGGTCGGTGCAGTGTCAGCCCCGATTTTGGGGAGGTCAGCCCTGCGGTCGGTGCAGTGTCAGCCCCATTTTTGGGGAGGTCAGCCCTGCGGTCGGTGCAGTGTCAGCCCAGTGTTTGGTGAAGTTAGCCCCGCAGTCGATGCAGTGTCAGCCCCACGTTCTGTGAGGTCAGCCCTGCGGTCGGTGCAGTGTCAGCCCCGATTTTGGGGAGGTCAGCCCTGCGGCCGGTGCAGTGTCAGCCCACGTTCTGTGAGGTCAGCCCTGCGGTCGGTGCAGTGTCAGCCCCGTTTTTGGGGAGGTCAGCCCTGCGGTCGGTGCAGTGTCAGCCCCGTGTTTGGTGAAGTTAGCCCCGCAGTCGGTGCAGTGTCAGCCCCACGTTCTGTGAGGTCAGCCCTGCGGTCGGTGCAGTGTCAGCCCCGTTTTAGGGGAGGTCAGCCCTGCGGTCGGTGCAGTGTCAGCCCTGTTTTTGGGGAGGTCAGCCCTGCGGTCGGTGCAGTGTCAGCCCCGTGTTTGGTGAAGTTAGCCCCGCAGTCGGTGCAGTGTCAGCCCCACGTTCTGTGAGGTCAGCCCTGCGGTCGGTGCAGTGTCAGCCCCGTTTTAGGGGAGGTCAGCCCTGCGGTCGGTGCAGTGTCAGCCCTGTTTTTGGGGAGGTCAGCCCTGCGGTCGGTGCAGTGTCAGCCCCGTGTTTGGTGAAGTTAGCCCCGCAGTCGGTGCAGTGTCAGCCCCACGTTCTGTGAGGTCAGCCCTGCGGTCGGTGCAGTGTCAGCCCCGTTTTAGGGGAGGTCAGCCCTGCGGTCGGTGCAGTGTCATCCTTGCAGTGAATGGAGCTCACCTCCACACAATGCTCTCCTTGTCCTGGGCTGGTAAGCTGCTGTGAGCCGGTGGCCCCCTGACTGGTAGGAGGTCCCTGCAGAACGGGTCACACCTGAGGGCGACAGTGATAGAGACTTGTTACTACCGGGGGCAGCACAAGCGGACCCCTACATTCCTGCTGGCCATGTACTCACCCGCGGGGTCTGCAGACATCTGGCACACGGAAGGCAGTTGACAGGGAGACTTCTGGGAACCTCTTCAAGGTCAGGACCCCTCTTATAAGCGCCTACAAATACAAGGGGTGGTAATGTTCAGTAATGGACCCCTGACATCAGTAGAAGACACCCAACCATGCCCGCTCTCTACCCTCCTGGCTGCGCCCCCTGCGGCCTCCGGCTGGGGCGAGTACTTGGGCAGTGGGCACAGGTGGCATTCCAGGTCAATGTCAGAGTACGCCAGGGATCTCTTGAAGGCCATCAGTCCTGGAGCCGGGGTCTACAAGGCAAGAAAGGGAAAAGGCAAAATGAGCGGGAGAAAGGCCCGAGCCCAGTACCATCCAATGCATCTCACAGCTGAGGGTATGTCCCCATGTGACAGGACAGCGCACTCGCCCGTGCCAGGCTGGTAGGGGTCCTCTGCCCACAACCCCTCTCCAATAGATACAGCACAGGTTTGAGGTTGGGCTCTCGTCATCATTTTTTCATATAAACACAATTTTCCTTCTGCTGTTTGGACGGGGGATGAGTAATGATGTAAGAGCTGACAACAGCGAGCCGGCGGATAAAAGCTGCAGGGCAAAACCAGAAGGAATTAACAGAGGAATAATCTCCAGGAACTGCCAGGAAGAAGCAAGGGAGAAAAGTTCATTAGATGGAATCTGAGCCCCAAAGTCAAAGGCCCCCAAAATTAATACACAGGGGTCCATTTTGGCAGTTTTGTGTGAAATTATGTCCAATTTGCCTTTTTTTGTGTCTTTTGTGTTATTCCAATACACACAACGGAAATAATCCTGTGTATAACAAAACATGTGGAATTGCAATCATTTTCTGGAAGAAAGACTTCATTTCTGGAACAATGTCAAGGGTGCTAACATTTTTGTCCATGAATATTTAATATATACACAGGGGTCTCACCCCCATATATAAAAACACATGGGTCTTCCCCCTCCCCTATATAGTACACAAGGGTCTATTATTATTGTCATAGAAAACATTAGAATCCATAAAACCCCTCTAGTGGGGGGGCATTCACCCCCCGAATTGTAGGAAAAAGAGCCGGCATTCTAAGTCTCTGTGAAATAGAATTGCCCAGTTGACATATGGGAAATTACGTAGGACCATTCAAGTTCCCTTTGCTGCCAAGACTCCCTGGTGTGATCAAAAAATTAAGGCGGGATTCCTATTGTGCCCTCCAAAATGAGCTTATTTTAATCAAAACATCTACAATAGACAGTTAGGCCCAGGTGGAAAGTTATGAATATTGGGGTTCGTTTAGATCCAATATTGATCAGACATGCATTTTCAACTTCAGGACTAATAGGGGAAGAGCAACGTCCTGGATTCTAATATTAAATATGACATCTCCCATGGGGCTCAACAAAAGGTCTGATATAATTTTGTATTATTGTGTGATCGCTTTGGGTTTGTTCGCTCATGGTTTTTTGTATATCCATTGCTTTGTGTTATATTTGTATAGTCACTTCTGTGACTTTTTCATAGTTTTTTTTTTATTCGTACACACATGTAGGCTAATCAGTTAGCCAGACTGGGCTTACAGATAGTTGTGTGATCTCAGGTGAACATTTAGGCAGTGATTAAGTACCACAAAGGTCAGAAACACATTGCCTTCACATTTTATGGTTTCCTTCTATGCCTCATGGAGTGTGCAGACATATTGGCTTACAGTCAGACTTGCCTTGCGCAGTCTGAGCACAGATGATGAAGCAAAGGTAACTCGGCCCGGCTCATTGAAGACTGCGGAATTCCTCCAGGAAGGCCTACAGATCCGAGAAGACAGGGTCTCCTCTCTCTCGCAAAGGGTTGAGCCACACCAGGGCCTTTCCAAGATAGGACATTAGGAATGCCACCTTCACCAGATCAGAGAAAAACTGGTGAGCCAGCAGTTCAAAATGCAAGGAGCACTGGTTAATAAACCCTCAGCATTGCTTGGGATCACCCGTCAAAATGAGGTGGAGCAGACAAACAGGGTTCAGGACCTGGGGCATGACATGTGGACTGAATAGTTACTGCCGAGTTTGCAGCAGCTATGACCGGACAGGATGCAGCAGCTGATGTCACAGCGTCCAGGCGGGAGTTCACTGTTCGCAGATATGACAATATCTCTGACAGGTCATCTTTTGGAACAGCTCCGGGATTGGAGGGGAATGAGAGTCAACAGGTTCCATGGCCTTAGCTAACTGTTACGCATGTGGTTATGGAACAAGTGTGCCACGGACGGGGAAGAGCCTTGGTGGGTGTAACTAAGTGACCACCTAGTTCTTCAATAAATCCCGATGGTGTGATTAGACTTGGACCCAGATGGCCGCCAGGTACTTCTCAAGAACAGACCACTGAACTGCAGCAGCTGAGCTGACACCCTAAGAAGTGTTGGGAAGCAGGGGTGGACTCGGACAGCCAGGATGGACTGGAACTGGATACCAGGAGGATGGATAGTACACGGCTGGTAGACAGGGCGGGAACTGGAACGTAGGATCAGACGGGGCAGTATACAGGAACCCGGGACATGGTTCAGACTAGACAGATAAGAGAGGCGGTAACAGATGCAGACCTGGCGGGTCAGGATCAGGACTGGGTATAGGCAGGATGGGAATAGGAGCATGTTCAGACTGGATGGACTGGATCAGGAGGACAGGCAGGATCAGATACAGACAGGGTGAACAGGATCAGAAACGGAGCATGGGTACAGTGACCTTACTACTTAGATGAACATGAAAAGCACTAATGGACTAGAGTAGCCAAGGCACCTCCCTATATGGGTGGGTGCCTTAAATACATGATGTCTCCCAGCCATTGGCTGGGGACATTTTCAGAATGTGTGCACTGCCCCTTTGAGAAGCAAGAAGTGTGCATGCCTTAAGCACGCTACCAATGACGTGATAAAGGGGATATGTTTATTAATTCCGCGCTGCCATATAGAGACAAAACCAGTAGTAGTTGAAAAGAACTCAGGTGGTGCCGAGGCAGACATGCTTTCAGTCTATACTACCAGGTGAGTAGTTACCTAAAATCAATTGGAAGCTATCCAGGAGATAAGACCCTATTTGCGCTTTTTTGTTTCCCATATTTGCTTGCTGTTAAGCACACTATCAGGAGACCTGCGTGAGCAGGTCCTGGAAGGAAGCAGATGCTGCAAGGACCGAAGCAGCGCGGGAGGGTACGTGAACACCATGGGCGTCCCTTCTGAGAGGAGGAAAGTGACTTGTGCAGGGGCACCAGCGCTGTTCTAACACTATCAATGTCGGATCCTCTGTCTATTTAAGATGGTTGATGATTGGTCCAGAAATTTTCATTCCTTCTTTTTCAGCAAGTCCAGCCTTCCTGATAATAGCTTCTGCATATAGATTAAGGAGAAATGGTGACAGGATGCCGCCTTGTCTGACGCCTCGCTCTCCTCTGAACCATGCCGTGTCGCCGTGCTCCGTTCGAACTGTTGCTTCTTGGTTGATGTAAAGGTCCCTACTGAGACTGATGAGAAGGTTCGGCACACCCTTATCCTTCATGGTATGCAAAGGTTCTGGTGATCAACACAGTCGAAGGATTTGCTGCAGTCGATGAAGCAGAAGATGATCTCCTTGTTGTATTCTTTGGCCTTTTCCATTATCCATCTAATGTCAGCAATCACATCTCTTGTTCCTCAGCTTTTTCTGACTGAATCCTGCTTGTTCCTCTGGCAGCTCTTTATCAGTAAGGCTGTAGCCATCTTTGTAGGATTTTCAGTAGTATTTTGCTGGCATGAGGTATCATGATGCGCCACAGTCCGATAGTTTCCACAGTCGGTTGCATCTCCCTTCTTCAGAATAGTAATAAACCCAGATCCTGTCCAGTCCTTGCTCCATTTACCAGTTGTCCATATCTGCTGACACAGGTGTGTGATGACAGCACCTGCGGCCTCAGCAGACTACTAACTTTCTTGGAATATTGTCACATCCAGTTTCTTTGTTTGACAGGAGCGACTTTGTCTTTCAGGATGATCGGCTCTATCATCTGAAGACGCCGTTTCTTCCCGTATCACACAGTTGTTCTTGTAGAGGAGCTCCGTGTCCTCTCTCCATCGTTCCTTCATCTGTTTTGACTCAGTTAGTTTGTTCCCGTTGGCATATTTCAACATTCCCACTGTTGGTTGAAACTTCCATTGTTTCTCCTTGATCTTCGGGAACGCCTTCCTGGTCTTGCCCCTCAGACGTTCGCTTTCTATCTCTGTACATATTATTGGTAAAAAAGTTGTTTGTCTGCTCAAATGGCTCTCGTTCGTCTTTTACTCTTTCACTGATGTTGCCGGCATGCTGCGTCTTACCTTTTGCTTTTGCCATAAGTCTTTCTTTGATGCTCTTCAGGGTCTCTTCTATTAACCATGGTTGCGGGGTCTCTTATGCCTCTTTTATATGTGTCCATAATTCCTCAGGCTTTCTTTCATCTGTACCCAGTGCTATAAATCATTTGTGCAGACCATTCCAAAAATCTGAAGGTATGTTGGTCACATCGAAGTTGGAAACGACCTGTTGTCTCGTCCGTTTGCAGCTTGACTCTAATCTTTGCTGTCAAAAGTTAATGATCAGTTCCACAGTCCGCTCCCGGCCTTGTCTACAGGGTAATGATCGACGAACTCCATCTTTGGCGAACACATATGTAGTCAATCTGATTTTAATAAGCCCCATTCAGAGATGTCAATGTGCACAATCTCCGCTGGTGATTTTGGAAGAAGGTTTTCACGATGGACAGTTGACTCCTCATAAAAAATACACAGGGTCTCATTCCCCCAAATAAAATACACGGGGGACCATCACCCCATATATAATACACAAGGATCCCGCCCCCCCATATATAATACACAGGGTCTCATCCCCCATATATAATACACAGGATCCGCCCCCATATATAATACACAGGGTCTCATCCCCCCATATATAATACACAAGGTTCACTCCCCCATATATAATACACAGGGTCTCATCCTCCCATATATAATACACAGGTCTCATCCCCATATATAATACACAAGGATCCCCCCCCCATATATAATACACAGGGTCTCATCCCCCATATATAATACACAAGGATCCGCCCCCCCATATATAATACACAGGGTCTCATCCCCCCATATATAATACACAGGGTCCCATCCCCCATATATAATACACAAGGATCCCGCCCCCCCATATATAATAACAGGGTCTTCACCTCCCATATATAATACACAGGGTCCCATCCCCCATATATAATACACAAGGATCCGCCCCCCCCATATATAATACACAGGGTCTCATCCCCCATAATATAATACACAGGATCTCCCCCCCCATATATAATACACAAGGTCTCATCCCCCCATATATAATACACAGGGTCTCATCCCCCCATATATAATACACAGGGCCATCCCGCCCTGATAATACAAGGTCTATCCCCCATTTATAATACAAAGGTCTCATCTCTCCCATATATAATACACAAGGGTCTCTCCCCCATATTAATTCACAGGCTTCTTCACTCCCATATAAATACACAATGGGTTCGCCGCACCATATATAAACACAGGGTCTCGTCCCCACTATTATTTTCACAGGGTCTTCATCCCTCCCTTAATAATACACAAGGTCCATCTTCCCATATAATACACAGTGATCTTAATGCCCCCATATAAATATCAATGGTCTCATCCCCCCATTATATTAACACAGGTCGATGCATACCCCCATATATAAATACACAGGGTCTCTCCCCCAATAATAAATACACAGGGGTCTCATCCCCCCATATATAATACACAGGGATCCCCCCCCATATATAAATACACAGGGTCCCCCTAATCCAGTCTCATCCCCCCATATATAATACACAGGGTCTCATCCCCCCATATATAATACACAAGGATCCGCCCCCCAAATATAATACACAAGGATCCCGCCCCCCCATATATAATACACAGGGTCTCATCCCCCCATATATAATACACAGGGATCCCCCCCCATATATAATACACAAGGATCCCCCCCCCATATATAATACACAAGGATCCACCCCCCCATATATAATAACAGGGTCTCATCCCCCCATATATAATACACAGGGTCTCACCCCCCATATATAATACACAAGGTCCTCCCCCCATATATAATACACAGGGTCTCATCCCCCATATATAATACACAAGGATCCCGCCCCCCCATATATAATACCAAGGTCCCCCCCCCCATATATAATACACAGGGTCTCATCCCCCATATATAATACACAAGGATCCCCCCCCCATATATAATACACAAGGATCCCGCCCCCCCATATATAATACACAGGGTCTCATCCCCCCATATATAATACACAAGGTCCCGCCCCCCATATATAATACACAGGGTCTCATCCCCCCATATATAATACACAAGGATCTCCCCCCCATATATAATACAAGGGTCTCATCCCCCCATATATAATACACAGGTCCCCCCCCATATATAATACACAGGGTCTCATCCCCATATATAATACACAGGGTCTCATCCCCCCATATATAATCACAGGGTCCTCCCCCCATATATAATACACAGGTCTCATCCCCCATATATAATACACAAGGATCCCCCCCCATATATAATACACAGGGTCTTATCCTCCCATATATAATACACAGGGGTCTCATCCTCCCATATATAATACACAGGGGTCTCATCCCCCCATATATAATACACAGGGGTCTCATCCTCCCATATATAATACACAGGGTCTCATCCCCCCATATATAATACACAAGGTCTCATCCCCCCATATATAATACACAGGGTCTCATCCCCCCCATATATAATACACAGGGTCTCATCCCCTCATATATAATACACAGGGTCTCATCCCCCCATATATAATACACAAGGTCTCATCCCCCCATATATAATATACAGGGTCTCATCCCCCCATTTATAATACACAGGGTCTCATCCCCCCATATATAATTCACAGGGTCTCATCCCCCCATATATAATACACAAGGATCCCGCCGCCCCATATATAATACACAGGGTCTCATCCCCCATATATAATACACAGGGTCTCATCCCCCCCATATATAATACACAGGGTCTTATCCTCCCATATATAATACACAGGGGTCTCATCCCCCCATATATAATACACAGGGTCTTATCCTCCCATATATAATACACAGGGGTCTCATCCCCCCATATATAATACACAGGGTCTCATCCTCCCATATATAATACACAGGGGTCTCATCCACCCATATATAATACACAGGGTCTCATCCTCCCATATATAATACACAGGGTCTCATCCTCCCATATATAATACACAAGGATCCCCCCCCACCCATATATATACACAGAGGTCTCATCCCCCATATATAATACACAAGGATCCCGCCCCCCCATATATAATACACAGGGGTCTCATCCCCCCATATATAATACACAAGGATCCCGCCCCCCCATATATAATACACTAATACACAGGGTCTCATCCCCCATATATAATACACAAGGTCTCATCCCCCATATATAATACACAGGGTCTCATCCCCCCCATATATAATACACAGGGTCTCATCCCCTCATATATAATACACAGGGTCTCATCCCCCCATATATAATACACAAGGTCTCATCCCCCCATATATAATATACAGGGTCTCATCCCCCCATATATAATACACAGGGTCTCATCCCCCATATATAATTCACAGGGTCTCATCCCCCCATATATAATACACAGGATCCCGCCGCCCCATATATAATACACAGGGTCTCATCCCCCCATATATAATACACAGGGGTCTCATCCCCCCATATATAATACACAGGGTCTTATCCTCCCATATATAATACACAGGGGTCTCATCCCCCCATATATAATACACAGGGTCTTATCCTCCCATATATAATACACAGGGTCTCATCCCCCCATATATAATACACAGGGTCTCATCCTCCCATATATAATACACAGGGGTCTCATCCACCCATATATAATACACAGGGTCTCATCCCCCATATATAATACACAGGGTCTCATCCTCCCATATATAATACACAGGGGTCTCATCCACCCATATATAATACACAGGGTCTCATCCCCCCATATATAATACACAGGGTCTCATCCCCCATATATAATACACAGGGGTCTCATCCACCCATATATAATACACAGGGTCTCATCCTCCCATATATAATACACAGGGGTCTCATCCCCCATATATAATACACAGGGTCTCATCCTCCCATATATAATACACAGGGGTCTCATCCCCCCATATATAATACACAGGATCCCCCCCCCCATATATAATACACAGGGGTCTCATCCCCCCATGTATAATACACAGGGGTCTCATCCTCCATATATAATACACAGGGGTCTCTGTTGTGAATGGGTTTGAGATGAGTTCTGAGCAGAGGCTCCCTCTGGTGGTTACAAGCGGTACTAGTGAGGATTGGGAATCAGGTGTTACTGATTGGTCTTATTTAAGGGAATCATTTTCCCATCAGGGTTGCCGGTGATCAATTGTTCTGGTCTGAATCCTTCTTTCCAGTTTCCCTTGTAGCCTGCTGTGTCGTGTCTTCATCTCCTGCTATCAGATAAGACAATTTCTTATTTTGTGTTTTTGCTATATTTTTGCATTTTGTCCTGCACTTCTGTGGGGGCCTTCTGGGTCCCCTCCGGGGGCTTTTGCCCTCTCAGTTTAGTCCAGCCACTGTGTTTTGTACTTTTGCTTTTTGCAGTTTTTTCAGTGGCTGCTGTTTTTGTTACACCAGAGAACTAATTTAGGTGGTAGAGGTCGTGTGATCTCAGGTGATTTTGAAATTAGTAAGTTGGTGCTTTTCAGGGTTTTCGGGATTGCAGTAAGTACCCTTCCTATCCTTTTCTATTTAGTTAGTTTGGGCCCCAGCGTTTGCTCATACTATTTTCTTTCTGTGTCAGTATTTCCTCTTGTCTAACCGCCATTACATGTTTGGGGGCTTTCTATTATCTTTGGGGTTCTGCTCCGGGGCAGATAGCTTTCCTATTTCTATCTTTAGGTGTAGTTAGTTTCTCAGGCTGTGACGAGGCGTCTAGGACCAACGTAGGAACGCTCCACGGCTGCCTCTAGTTGTGGTGGTTAGTCAGGGTACTGCAATCTCATAGATTCCAACTGCTCTGGTGTATTTCCTTTTTTACCTGCACTCCTCAGCTACCGTAACATAACAGTATCACGGCCATAAAAATTGTATGGTACTCACAGAAGGAAAAAAAAAAAATATTTTGAAGGAAGAAAAGTTGTCAGAGATATTTTTCTGTTTGTTGCATTTTTTTCCCTCTGTATCTCTGGGTGCTGGGGAGGATCTTTTCTCCCAATGGAGTTTGCACAGTTGTCTGGCCGTGTGGATCAGCTTGCCACTGAGGTTCAGAGTATTGCTGCATATCTTGCTAGGTTGCCTGTTGTGGAACCTAGGATCCCCATGCCAGATTTGTTTTCAGGGGATCGAGCTAAGTTTCAGAATTTCAAAAATAATTGTAAATTGTTTCTTGCCTTAAAATCTAAGTCCTCAGGAAACGCAGCGCAGCAGGTTCAAATTATCATCTCTCTCCTGCGCGGCGATCCTCAGGATTGGGCTTTTTCCCTGATACCTGGGGATCCTGTTTTGAGTGATGTTGATGCATTTTTTCAGGCTTTGGGGTTATTGTACGATGAGCCTAATGTCACTGATCAAGCTGAAAAAGCCTTGTTGGCATTAAATCAGGGGCTTGATGACGCTGAGTTATACTGTCAGAGATTCCGTAGGTGGGCAGTCCTGACCAAATGGAATGACGACGCTTTGGCGGCCCTTTTCCGGAAGGGTCTGTCGGATAATGTAAAGGATGTTATGGTGGGATTCCCTGTCCCCTCTGGTCTCAATGATTCTATGTCATTAGCGATTCAAATTGACAGACGTTTGCGTGAGCGGAGAAGTATGCGTGGAGTGGTGTTGCCTTGTGAGCCAGCTGCTGAGCCCATGCAGTGTGATGGAGTGGTGTCTGGGGCACAGCGTCATGAGTTTCGAAAGCGCAATGGGTTTATGTTTCTACTGTGGTGATGCCTCTCATGCTATTTCAGTCTGCCCTAAGCGGGGAAGACGTTTTGCACGCTCAGTTGTCTTGGGTAGTGTTCAGACTAAGTTTTTATTAACTGTCACTCTGATATGCTCTCTGTCCTCATTTTCTGCTCAGGCTTTCGTTGATTCTGGAGCAGCTATTAACCTGATGGATTATGATTTTGCTAAACGTTGTGGATTTCCTTGATACCCCTACAGAAGTCTATTCCCCTACTGGGGATCGATTCTACCCCTTTGGCTGAGAATAAACCCCAGTTTTCTACTCAGGTGATAATGAGGGTTGAACCTGATCACCAGGAGTGCTGCAAATTTTTGGTTCTATATAATCTGCATGACATTATCGTGCTGGGTTTCCCTTGGTTACAGTCTCATAATCCTGTTTTGGATTGGAAATCTGTGTCTGTAACCAGTTGGGGCTGCCAATGTGTTAATACCAACACTCCTGTTTTTTCTGCCTCCCCCCAGGCTGAGGATGTTCCTGACTTTTTGTTTGATTTTTCTGATGTGTTTAGCGAAAGTAAATCTGCATCCCTTTCCTCCCCATAGGAGCTATGACTGCGCTATTGAATTAGTGCCAGGTAGTAAATTCCCTAAGGGTCGCCTTTTTAACTTGTCTGTACCTGAACATGACGCTATGCGGTCTTATATCAAGGAATCATTGGAGAAGGGTCATATCAGACCATCCTCTTCACCCTTAGGTGCCGGTTTTTTCTTTGTGGCCAAAAAGATGGTTCATTAAGGCCGTGTATTGATTATCGTCTCTTGAACAATATTACTGTGAAATATCAATACCCGTTACCCTTGATTTCTGACCTGTTTTCCAGGGTGAAAAACGCTACTTGGTTTACCAAGCTTGACCTCAGGGGGGCGTATAACCTTATTCGCATTAAGCACGGGGATGAATGGAAGACGGCATTTAACACCCCTGAAGGGCATTTTG
The DNA here is from genome assembly GCA_033576555.1 of Oophaga sylvatica. Taxonomy (NCBI): domain Eukaryota; kingdom Metazoa; phylum Chordata; class Amphibia; order Anura; family Dendrobatidae; genus Oophaga; species Oophaga sylvatica. The sequence continues at coordinate 49,782 of JARQOD010001529.1, read as the reverse complement.
AGTACCTTGTGATGCCCTTTGGGCTCACTAATGCTCCTTCCGTCTTCCAGTCCTTCATGAATGACATTTTCAGGGATTTTGTGGACAAGTTTCTGATTGTTTATTTGGATGATATCTTGATTTTTTCTAATGACTGGGACTCTCATGTGAAACATGTTCGAACTGTATTCCAGATTTTGAGAGAGAATGCTCTGTATGTGAAGGGATCAAAGTGTCTTTTTGGCGTACAGAAGATCTCATTTCTGGGATTCATTTTGTCCCCATCTGTTATTGAAATGGACCCGGTCAAGGTTCAGGCCATCTGTGATTGGGTCCAACCTACTTCATTAAAGGCTCTTCAGAGATTTTTGGGTTTTGCCAATTTTTATCGTAAATTTATTGGTAATTTCTCTGTTATTGTTAAACCATTAACTGATTTGACCAGAAAGGGTTCTGATGTGGTGAATTGGCCTCCTGAGGCAGTCTCTGCGTTTCAGGAACTTAAGCAGAGATTCACTTCTGCTCCTGTTCTACGGCAGCCTGATGTTTCTCTGCCATTTCAGGTGGAGGTTGATGCCTCTGAAATTGGGGCAGGTGCCGTTTTGTCCCAAAAAGATCCAGAGACCTCTAAAAGTAACCCTTGTGCCTTTTTCTCTCGAAAATTTTCTCCTACTGAACGTAATTATGACGTGGGTAATCGGGAGTTATTGGCCATGAAGTGGGCTTTTGAAGAGTGGAGACATTGGCTGGAGGGAGCCAACATCAGGTGGTGGTCCTTACGGACCATAAGAATTGGTCTATCTGGAATCTGCCAAGCGACTCAATCCTAGACAGGCCAGGTGGGCCTTGTTTTTCACACGTTTTAATTTTGTGGTTTCCTTTCTTCCTGGCACTAAGAATGTTAAGGCGGATGCCCTCTCGAGGAGTTTCCTTGCGGACTCTCCTGAGCTATCTGATCCCTCTGTTATTTTGAAGGAGGGTGTAGTTCTTTCCGCCATCTCGCCTAATTTGAGACTTGCTCTGGAGGGGTGTCAGGAGGATAGGCCCGAGCGCTGCCCTGTTGGAAAATTGTTTGTCCCGGACCAATGGAAAAAGAGTGTGATGTCTGAGATTCATTGTTCCGCATTGGCTGGGCATCCCGGAATTTTTGGTACCAGAGACTTGGTTAGTCGGTCCTTTTGGTGGCCTACCTTGTCTCGCGATGTCAGGGAATTTGTGCAGTCCTGCGGGACTTGCTCTCGCTCCAAGCCTTGCTCTCGCTCTAGTGGTTTGTTGATGCCATTGCCTGTGCCCAAGAGACCATGGACCCATATCTCTATGGATTTCATTTCCGATCTTCCTGTTTCTCAGAGAATGACCACCATCTGGGTAATTTGTGATAGGTTTTCCAAAATGATACATCTTGTGCCATTACCTAAGTTGCCTTCCTCCTCTGAATTGGTGCCGTTGTTCCTTCAGCACGTGGTTCGTTTACACGGCATTCCTGAGAACATTGTGTCTGACAGAGGAGTCCAGTTTGTTTCCAGATTTTGGAGGACTTTTTGTTCTAAACTGGGTGTTCAATTGTCTTTCTCCTCGGCATTTCATCCTCAGACCAATGGTCAAACTGAGAGAACAAACCAGACATTGGAGACTTATCTAAGATGCTTTGTGTCTGCTGATCAGGATGACTGGGTCTCTTTTTTGCCTTTGGCTGAGTTTGCTCTTAATAATAGGGCTAGCTCTGCCACTTTGATGTCTCCGTTTTTCTGTAATTCTGGGTTTCACCCTCGATTTTCTTCAGGACAGACGGAGGCTTCTGTCTGTCCAGGTGTTGACTCTGTTGTTGAGCGTATGCAGCAGATTTGGGACCAGGTAGTGGAGAGGTTGTCCCTCTCTCAGGAGAAGGCCCAGCGGTTTGCTAACCGGCATAGGACTGATGGTCCTCGGTTTAAAGTGGGGGACTTGGTCTGGTTGTCCTCAAAGAATATTCCTATGAGAGTAGCATCTCCTAAATTTAAGCCTAGGTTCATTGGACCTTATAAGATCATGGAGATTATTAATCCTGTTTCTTTTCGTTTGCTTCTTCCAGGGACATTTAAGATCCATAACGTGTTCCACAAGTCCTTGTTGAAGAGGTTTGTTGAGCCAGTGGTCCCTGCTGCTGTGCCTCCTGACCCTGTTTTGGTTGAGGGCAATCTGGAGTATGTGGTTGAGAAAATATTGGATTCTCGTTTTTCTAGACGAAGACTCCAGTATTTGGTTAAATGGAGAGGTTATGGTCAGGAAGATAATTCTTGGGTGTTTGCTTCGGACATCCATGCTAGGAGACTTATCCGTGCGTATCATAGAACTCATCCTGACCGACCTGGTTGCTCAAATGAGGGTTCGGTGACCCCTCCTCAAGGGGGGGGGGTACTGTTGTGAATGGGTTTGAGATGAGTTCTGAGCAGAGGCTCCCTCTGGTGGTTACAAGCGGTACTAGTGAGGATTGGGAATCAGGTGTTACTGATTGGTCTTATTTAAGGGAATCATTTTCCCATCAGGGTTGCCGGTGATCAATTGTTCTGGTCTGAATCCTTCTTTCCAGTTTCCCTTGTAGCCTGCTGTGTCGTGTCTTCATCTCCTGCTATCAGATAAGACAATTTCTTATTTTGTGTTTTTGCTATATTTTTGCATTTTGTCCTGCACTTCTGTGGGGGCCTTCTGGGTCCCCTCCGGGGGCTTTTGCCCTCTCAGTTTAGTCCAGCCACTGTGTTTTGTACTTTTGCTTTTTGCAGTTTTTTCAGTGGCTGCTGTTTTTGTTACACCAGAGAACTAATTTAGGTGGTAGAGGTCGTGTGATCTCAGGTGATTTTGAAATTAGTAGAGTTGGTGTTTTTCAGGGTTTTCTGGGATTGCAGTAAGTACCCTTCCTGTCCTTTTCTATTTAGATAGTTTGGGCCCCAGCGTTTGCTCTTACTATTTTCTTTCTGTGTCAGTATTTCCTCTTGTCTAACCGCATTACATGTTTGGGGGCTTTCTATTATCTTTGGGGTTCTGCTCCGGGGCAGATAGCTTTCCTATTTCTATCTTTAGGTGTAGTTAGTTTCTCAGGCTGTGACGAGGCGTCTAGGACCAACGTAGGAACGCTCCACGGCTGCCTCTAGTTGTGGTGGTTAGTCAGGGTACTGCAATCTCATAGATTCCAACTGCTCTGGTGTATTTCCTTTTTTACCTGCACTCCTCAGCTACCGTAACATAACAGGTCTCATCCCCCCATATATAATACACAGGGGTCTCATCCTCCCATATATAATACACAGGGGTCTCATCCCCCCATATATAATACACAAGGTCTCATCCCCCATATATAATACACAAGGATCCCGCCCCCCATATATAATACACAGGGGTCTCATCCCCCATATATAATACACAAGGGTCTCATCCCCCATATATAATACAAAAGGATCCCGCCCCCCCCCCATATATAATACACAGGGGTCTCATCCCCCCATATATAATGCACAGGGGTCTCATCCCCCCATATATAATACACAGGGGTTTCATCCTCCCATATATAATACACAGGGGTCTCATCCCCCATATATAATACACAAGGATCCCGCCCCCCCATATATAATACACAGGGGTCCCATCCTCCCATATATAATACACAGGGTCTCATCCCTCCATATATAATACACAGGGGTCCCATCCTCCCATATATAATACACAGGGGTCTCATCCCCCCATATATAATACACAGGGTCTCATCCTCCCATATATAATACACAGGGGTCTCATCCCCCCATATATAATACACAGGGGTCTCATCTCCCCATATATAATACACAGGGTCTCATCCCCCCCATATATAATACACAGGGTCTTATCCCCCCATATATAATACACAAGGATCCCGCCCCCCATATATAATACACAAGGATCCCGCCCCCCCCATATATAATACACAGGGGTCTCATCCCCCCATATATAATACACAGGGTCTCATCCCCCCATATATAATACACAGGGTCTCATCCCCCCATATATAATACACAGGGGTCTCATCCCCCCATATACAACACACAGGGGTCTCATCCCCCATATATAATACACAGGGTCTCATCCCCCCATATATAATACACAGGGGTCTCATCCTCCATATATAATACACAGGAGTCTCATCCCCCCATATATAATACACAGGGGTCTCATCCCCCCATATATAATACACAGGGGTCTCATCCTTCCATATATAATACACAGGGGTCTCATCCCCCCATATATAATACACAGGGGTCCCGCCCCCCCATATATAATACACAGGGGTCTCATCCTCCCATATATAATACACAGGGTCTCATCCCCCCCATATATAATACACAGGGTCTCATCCCCCCATATATAATACACAGGTGTCTCATCCTCCCATATATAATACACAGGGGTCTCATCCCCCCATATATAATACACAGGGTCTCATCCCCCCATATATAATACACAGGGTCTCATCCCCCCATATATAATACACAGGGGTCTCATCCTCCCATATATAATACACAGGGGTCTCATCCCCCATATATAATACACAGGGTCTCATCCCCCCATATATAATACACAGGGGTCTCATCCCCCCATATATAATACACAGGGGTCTCATCCCCCCATATATAATACACAGGGGTCTCATCCTTCCATATATAATACACAGGGGTCTCATCCCCCATATATAATACACAGGGTCTCATCCCCCCATATATAATACACAGGGGTCTCATCCCCCCATATATAATACACAGGGGTCTCATCCTTCCATATATAATACACAGGGGTCTCATCCCCCCATATATAATACACAGGGGTCTCATCCTCCCATATATAATACACAGGGGTCCCGCCCCCCCATATATAATACACAGGGGTCTCATCCTCCCATATATAATACACAGGGGTCCCGCCCCCCCCATATATAATACACAGGGTCTCATCCCCCCATATATAATACACAGGGTCTCATCCCCCCATATATAATACACAGGGGTCTCATCCTCCCATATATAATACACAGGGGTCTCATTCCCCATATATAATACACAGGGGTCTCATCCTCCCATATATAATACACAGGGGTCCCGCCCCCCCATATATAATACACAGGGTCTCATCCTCCCATATATAATACACAGGGGTCTCATCCCCCCATATATAATACACAGGGGTCTCATCCTTCCATATATAATACACAGGGGTCTCATCCCCCCATATATAATACACAGGGGTCTCATCCTCCCATATGTAATACACAAGGATCCCGCCCCCCCATATATAATACACAGGGTCTCATCCCCCCACATATAATACACAGGGGTCTCATCCCCCCATATACAACACACAGGGGTCTCATCCCCCCATATATAATACACAGGGGTCTCATCCTCCATATATAATACACAAGGATCCCGCCCCCCATATATAATACACAAGGATCCCGCCCCCCATATAATACACAAGGATCCCGCCCCCCCATATATAATACACAAGGATCCCGCCCCCCCCATATATAATACACAGGGGTCTCATCCCCCCATATATAATACACAGGGTCTCATCCCCCCATATATAATACACAGGGTCTCATCCCCCCATATATAATACACAGGGTCTCATCCCCCCATATATAATACACAGGGTCTCATCCCCCGATATATAATACACAGGGGTCTCATCCCCCCATATACAACACACAGGGGTCTCATCCCCCCATATATAATACACAGGGTCTCATCCCCCCATATATAATACACAGGGGTCTCATCCTCCCAAATATAATACACAGGGTCTCATCCCCCCATATATAATACACAGGGGTCTCATCCCCCCATATACAACACACAGGGGTCTCATCCTCCCATATATAATACACAAGGATCCCGCCCCCCCATATATAATACACAAGGATCCCGCCCCCCCCATATATAATACACAAGGATCCCGCCCCCCCATATATAATAAACAGGGTCTCATCCCCCCATATATAATACACAGGGGTCTCATCCCCCCATATATAATACACAGGGTTTCATCCCCCCATATACAATACACAGGGTCTCATCCCCCCATATATAATACACAGGGGTCTCATCCCCCCATATATAACACACAGGGGTCTCATCCCCCCATATATAATACATAAGGATCCCGCCCCCCCTATATAATACACAGGGGTCTCATCCCCCCATATATAATACACAGGGGTCTCATCCCCCCATATATAATACACAGGGGTCTCATCCCAACATATATAATACACAGGGTCTCATCCCCCCATATATAATACACAGGGGTCTCATCCCCCCATATATAATACACAGGGTCTCATCCCCCATATATAATACACAGGGGTCTCATCCCCCCATATATAATACATAGGGGTCTCATCCCCCATATATAATACACAGGGTGTAAGGTTCTTTGTCTCTGTTGACATGTTCCTTGAAACTCAGTTTTCTGTCGGCCATTTTGCTTTCTGTCTTTCTGCAGCTCTTGCCCTCAGTTAATATGGAGTTTCCAGTTTTCATGTTCCCGCCCTGATTCTTCCCTCTTGCTTCTTAAGCAGCCTCAGCTGAACAATCAGTGCTCCTGAATCAAGCCTCAGTCAGTCTGTGACCTGACTCCTGGAAGCTTGGACTTGTACTCCAGCTATTCCCTACTGAGGAACCTTGGAACACTTTTGGACTCTGGAAACCTGCTGTCTGGTGAATCCATGTTTGCAGAGGAATTACGGTACAGAGAAGAGATCCTGAACCTGCTTTGGAGAGTTATTGTAGAGCTTGAAGTTACTCTGGCCTGCTGTGTCTACTGTCGCTGTTCCTGCAAACTGTGTGAACTTTTCAGCATGCTTGTATGAAGTAATACAAGTCATTTCATTTCAACCTAATGTCTCCTGTGTTTTCCTCGCACCCAAGCACAAGACGCTATAGGAACTGTACACTATACATGACAAGATTCAGGAGCCAATGTTTAGTGTCTGCTGGGTCTGGGAAAGCCGTGTCTGCTGTGACTGTGGATATCAGATGTCCGTTTAATACCTTATGTGATGACAGTGGTTGTGACTTCTCACAACCATTCCAGGTGAGCGCATTCCCTTAAAATTTACTCTGGAGTGTTACCACAGGTAAACACTATTGTTTTTTTTTTTTTCCTTTCCTCTTCTCCTTCCAGCACTTCTGCCTTAAAAGATCTGGAAGATGGAGGCCCGCATAAAGGAACTTTGCGGAGTGACTGATACAATCCTTTCAGATGTACAGACTTTAAAAACCCGTTTTGCAAGCCTACAGGACCTCACTAATCATAATTTGCAAGTGTTTGGACAGACTACCCAGGAATTGCGAGCCAGGATTGAGGCTCTAGAGGAACGAGCCCAGGCTCCTGCCATAACCCCGAGTTCTGGGATCCCCAAATTACCTCCTTTTCGTTTGGCGGTGAACGTGAGAAATTCAGGGGATTTATTAATCAATGCAATTTATTTTTCTCTGCACATGCTTCACAATTTCCCACTGAACGATCCAAAGTGCTTACTATAATCATGTTGCTTACCAATAAGGCTTTGATGTGGGCAAACCCTCTGATTGAGACTGAGGATGATTGTTTGAATCACCTTGATGCTTTTATTTCAGCCATGGGGCAGGTGTTTGATGACCCCAATCGAGGTGCAACAGCTGAAGCAGCCATGTTAACTTTGCGCCAAGGTAAGCGTTCAGTAGCCGAATATGCCCTGGATTTCAGGAGATGGGCTCTTGATACCACTTGGGACACTTCCGCTAAAAAATCTATTTTTCGGAAAGGGTTGTCTCCACTGATTAAGGATGAACTTGCTCGTGCCGACCCTCCCACTGCGTTAGGTGACTTTATTAACTATTGTATCCGTATTGATGCTCGTCTGACTGAACGCAGACAAGAGAGATGGTTCGAAAATAATCGCACTAACCTTTTCCTACCTCCCTCCTCAGCTAAGGAACCTTTGAGTAGGATCACAAGGGAACCAGAACCTGAACCCATGCAGGTGGACTCTTTACAAAGACGGGTTAGTGATGCACGCAAAGAACATCGTATAAAGGAAAATCTATGTTTCTACTGTGGTAAGTCAGGGCACTTCATTATAAACTGCCCCAGCCGTTCTCGTAAGACTACTGCAGCAGTCATTCACTGTGAGTGTTGCGAGAGGAGCTCTGTCATGTCCGAGCCTCAGGCTCCAGAGAGATCTGCTGCAAGAGATCTTGATTTCTCGGACTTAAACTCTGTTAGTTCTGGGGACGATGACGGTATAAACGCTGCAATTTTTCAAGTTTCCTCAGCGGTGTCCCAGCTGAGTTGTAAAAGAAACAATTCTCATTGCTTTCTTTCCATCAAACTCTGGGTTGACTCAGTCTGGGTGTCTAGCTCTGCTATGATCGACTCAGGAGCAAGTGGAAATTTTATGGATATCTCCTTTGCTCTGAAACAGGGGATACGTTCAGTGAAGAAGGCTACTCCAGTACAGATGGAGACTGTGGATGGCTCTCTACTGACTTCTGGACCAGTGGATCAAGAAACAGAGCCTTTGAGGGTCCTTATGGGTAAAGATCATCAGGAGAAAATGTATTTTGTGCTTATCTCTTCTCCCCACTTTCCCATTATTCTAGGGCTACCATGGCTGCAGGCGCAGAATCCTACGATTAACTGGGAGACCAAGGAATTACACTTTCCGGAGAAACAGATGAGTCAAGGAGTTTCAGCTTGCTCTGTTCCTAAAGGAATCATGTCAGTCCCTGAACTACCAGCTGTATACCAGGACTATGTGGATTTATGTGACAAGAAGAACGCTGATCAGCTTCCTCCTCACCGTCCATATGATTGTCCAATCGAATTATTGCCTGGAGCCGAGATACCTTTTGGTAAGATCTACCCCCTAGCGGGGCCCGAGCTAAAAGCTTTGAAGGATTATATAGACGAAAATTTAGCCAAGGGCTTCATACGCCCCTCTTCATCTCCCGCAGGTGCACCCATCTTCTTTGTGAAGAAGAAAGATGGATCTCTGAGACCTTGCATAGACTATAGGGAACTCAATAAGGTTACTATTAGAAACCGTTATCCATTGCCTTTAATCCCTGAGTTGTTGGAGAGAGTGCGGCATGCCAAAATTTTCTCTAAACTGGATCTCCGTGGGGCCTATAACTTGGTCCGTATTAGACCTGGGGATGAATGGAAGACTGCTTTCAGGTCACGCTATGGACACTTTGAATATCTAGTTATGCCTTTTGGTCTGAGTACCGCACCAGCCACTTTCCAACACTTCGTGAATGATATCTTCAGGGATCTCCTAGATACATTTGTGGTGATTTATCTGGATGATATTCTAATTTTTTCTAACTCCACAGAGGAACATCATGGACATGTGAGAATGGTCTTAGAACGCCTAAGACAAAACCATCTCTACATCAAACTTGAAAAGTGTGAATTCCATAGGACCGAAATTCAATTTCTGGGGTATGTACTGTCTACGCAAGGGATTAGTATGGATGGAAGCAAGACCCAAGCCATCAAGGATTGGCCAATTCCTAGAAATGTGAAGGAGGTGCAGCGCTTCATCGGGTTTGCCAACTTCTATAGACGTTTCATTAAGAATTTTTCTGAGGTAGTGTCACCTATCACCCAACTTACCCGGAAACAGTCTAGGTTCTCCTGAACCCCGCAAGCTCAGGAAGCATTTTCCTGTTTAAAGGATAAATTTACCACCGCACCTATCTTAGTACATCCCAACCCCGAGCTTGCCTTCATAATAGAGGTGGATGCTTCAGACTGTGCCGTTGGAGCTATACTCTCTCAGAGAACAGGTGAGAAGAATGTCTTGCATCCCTGTGCCTTCTTTTCCCAGCAGTTGTCTTCGGCTGAGAGGAACTACGATGTGGGCAATAGAGAATTGTTGGCCATTATTGCCGCCTTCAAGGAATGGAGACACCTTCTTCAGGGAGCTGCACAGCAAATAGTCGTCCTGACAGACCATCGTAACCTTGAATTTATCAGGTCGGCTAAGTGCCTGACTCCTCGCCAGGCTCGCTGGAATCTTTTCCTAAACCAATTTAATTTTGTCATTTCTTATAGACCAGGATCGCGCAATGGAAAGGCTGATGCACTCTCTAGGATTCATTCAGCAGAGACACGTCCACTTACTCCTCCTAAGACTATTCTTCCTGACTCTAGATTCCTGGGAGTGATTCATAATCAAGACCTACTTAAGGACATCAAGGAAGCATACCATGCGGATTCTTTGTTGGCTCAACCCCCAAGGGACGTAAGTCTTGTCTTTAAGAATGGTGTGTGGATTCAGGGACAACGTCTGTATATACCTGAAACAGTCAGATTGAGAGTATTGCAACTCATCCACGATTCCAAGATAGCTGGGCATAGGGGAATTCTAAAGACACAAGAATTTCTTTCGTTTCTTTTGGTGGCCCACTTACAGGAAAGATGTTTTAAACTATGTCACTTCATGTGAAGTCTGTGCAAGATGCAAAACACCTCGCTCCTCACCAACTGGTCTGTTGCAACCTCTTCCCACCCCGTCCCGCCCGTGGGGATCCATTTCTATGGACTTCATTGTGGAGTTACCAACCTCTCAAGGGAAGAACACCATTCTAGTGGTGGTTGACCGTCTAACAAAGGCAGCTCATTTTATCCCTTGTGTCGGATTACCCACTGCAAAACAGACATCAGACTTGATGATTAAGAATGTGTTTCGCTTACATGGAGTACCGGATGAGGTCATTTCGGATCGAGGGGTGCAATTCACTTCAAGGTTTTGGCAAAATTTCTGTGCAGCATTGGACATTAAAGTAAACCTTTCTTCTGCTTTTCATCCCCAGACTAATGGACAGACAGAACGAACCAATCAGACCCTGGAGCAGTATCTCCGCTGTTTTATCTGCCACCTACAGGATGATTGGGTGGATCTACTTCCACTGGCTGAGTTCTCTTATAACAACTCTCAGAACGCCTCCACTAAGCAGTCTCCTTTTTACTCCAATCTAGGTTATCATCCTAACATTCTTCCTCGATTTCCCATAGATACGCCCTTGCCAGCAGTGGCTGAAAGAATCACGTCTTTACAAAAGAATATGGATCTTCTAAAGGAAAATCTAGAATTGGCTCAGGAAAGGTACAAGAAAGCAGCAGATAAATTTCGTAAACCTGCACCAGCTTTCAAGGTAGGAGATTTGGTCTGGATGTCAACCAGAAATCTTAAATTAAAGATTCCATCGTCGAAATTGGGACATAAGTACATTGGACCTTATAAGATCAGTAAGATTATAAGTGCTGTTGCTTGTCGTCTTCAACTGCCCAGAACTATGAGAATCCACCCTGTCTTTCATGTATCCCTACTAAAGGCTGCAACACCCAATACGTTTCCTGGACGTTCTTCTCCTTGCCCTGACCCAGTGATGGTCGATGGTCAGGAAGAATTTATGGTGGAAAGGATTCTAGATTACAGGTTGTACAGAAATCAGTTGCAATATTTGATTAAATGGCAGGGCTACCCAGTGGAGGACAACTCATGGGAACCAGTCAATAATGTAAATGCTCCTCGCCTGCTCCGCCAGTTTCATCAGAGGTACCCTGACAAGCCTGGTCTGAGGTCATCCGGAGGTTGTCCCTAAGGGGGGAGTAATGTAAGGTTCTTTGTCTCTGTTGACATGTTCCTTGAAACTCAGTTTTCCGTCTGCCATTTTGCTTTCTGTCTTTCTGCAGCTCTTGCCCTCAGTTAATATGGAGTTTCCAGTTTTCATGTTCCCGCCCTGATTCTTCCCTCTTGCTTCTTAGGCCTCTTTCACACATCCGGCGGGCGCCTGGCGGCGCCCCCGGCATTTTGCCGCAGCGCCGCATGTGAAAAGCTTTCACACTTCCGGCGCCCAAAATGCGGTTTTTTGCCGGATGGTTGCTGATGCTTGGAGAGATAAGCAACCATCCGGCAAAAAAAAAAAACGTTACATGCAGCGTTTTTTCCGGACGCCGCAATGTACATTTGCGCCGCATCCGGACACAAAACCGCATGCAACGCATTGACATGCGGCGCCATCCGGCGCTAATGCATGTCAATGCGAAAAAAGCCGCATGCGGCGCATCAGATTTTCAGATGCGGCGCTGCGGGAAAATGCCGGGGGCGCCGCAAGGCGCCCGCCGGATGTGTGAAGCCAGCCTTAAGCAGTCTCAGCTGAACAATCAGTGCTTCTGAATCAAGCCTCAGTCAGTCTGTGACCTGACTCCTGGAAACCTTGGACTTGTACTCCAGCTATTCCCTACTGAGGAACCTTGGAACACTTTTGGACTCTGGAAACCTGCTGTTTGGTGAATCCATGTTTGCAGAGGAATTTACGGTACAGATAAGAGATCCTGAACCTGCTTTGGAGAGTTATTGTAGTGCTTGAAGTTACTCTGGCCTGCTGTGTCTCCTGTCGCTGTTCCTGCAAACTGTGTGAACTTTTCAGCATGCTTGTATGAAGTAATACAAGTCATTTCATACCAACCTATGTCTCCTGTGTTTTCCTCGCACCCAAGCACAAGACGCTATAGGAACTGTACACTATACATGACAAGATTCAGGAGTCAATGTTTAGTGTCTGCTGGGTCTGGGAAAGCCGTGTCTGCTGTGACTGTGGATATCAGATGTCCGTTTAATACCTTATGTGATGACAGTGGTTGTGACTTCTCACAACCATTCCAGGTGAGCGCATTCCCTTAAAATGTTACTCTGGAGTGTTACCACAGGTAAACACTATTGTTTTTTTTTTTTTTCCTTTCCTCTTCCAGCACTTCTGCCTTAAAAGATCTGGAAGATGGAGGCCCGCATAAAGGAACTTTGCGGAGTGACTGATACAATCCTTTCAGATGTACAGACTTTAAAAACCCGTTTTGCAAGCCTACAGGACCTCACTAATCATAATTTGCAAGTGTTTGGACAGACTACCCAGGAATTGCGAGCCAGGATTGAGGCTCTAGAGGGGCGAGTCCAGGCTCCTGCCATAACCCCAAGTTCTGGGATCCCCAAATTACCTCCTTTTCGTTTTGGCGGTGAACGTGAGAAATTCAGGGGATTTATTAATCAATGCAATTTATTTTTCTCTGCACATGCTTCACAATTTCCCACTGAACGATCCAAAGTGCTTACTATAATCATGTTGCTTACCAATAAGGCTTTGATGTGGGCAAACCCTCTGATTGAGACTGAGGAGCACAAGACGCTATAGGAACTGTACACTATACATGACACAGGGTCTCATCCCCCCATATATAATACACAGGGGTCTCATCCCCCCATATATAATACACAGGGGACTCATCCCCCATATATAATACACAGGGTCTCATCCCCCCATATATAATACACAGGGATCCCGCCCCCCATATATAATACACAAGGATCCCGCCCCCCCATATATAATACACAGGGGTCTCATCCCCCCATATATAATACACAGGGTCTCATCCCCCATATATAATACACAGGGTCTCATCCCCCCAATATATAATACACAGGTCTCATCCCCCCTATATAATACACAGGTCTCACCCCCCATATATAATACACAAGGATCCCGCCCCCCCATATATAATACACAGGGGTCTCATCCCCCCATATATAATACACAGGGTCTCATCCCCCATATATAATACACAGGGTCTCATCCCCCCATATATAATACACAGGGGTCTCATCCCCCAATATAATACACAGGGTCTCATCCCCCCATATATAATACACAAGATTCGATCCATGTTATGCCTGGGTCTAAGCCCCTTGATTATATCAGGTCTTTATCACCTATTATGACAGGGTTGTGATCCACCCATTACCAGGGAGCGCATTCCCTAAATTACCGGGTTTATCCACATTAAACACTATTGTTTTTTTTTTTTTCTTTCCTTCACCCCCTTAAATAGACTGGAAGATGAGGCCCCATAAAGAATTTCGGGTACTATCATCCTTAGATTACACAAGTTGAGCCTCAGCCCCCATAATTAATTTGACACACAGGAATGACCGGAGGGTCTAGGCATCCGCCCCATAACCACAGTGGGATCCATCCCCCTTTAATAAAAACAGGGATTATTATCATCAATTATACATCCACAACCCCTCATCCCCTTATAAATACACAAGGTTATTCCCCCATAATAACACAAGACGTATAGACTCATATAAATACACAGGGTCTCATCCCCCATATATAATACACAGGGGTCTCATCCCCCATATATAATACACAGGGCTCATCCCCCATATATAATACACAGGGTCTCATCCCCCATATATAATACACAGGGATCCCCCCCCATATATACCAGATCCCCCCCATATATACACAGGGGTCTCATCCCCCCATATATAATACACAGGGTCTCATCCCCCAAATATAATACACAGGGGTTCATCCCCCCATATATAATACACAGGTCCCACCCCCATATATAATACACAGGTCCTCCCCCCATATATAATACACAAGGATCCCCCCCATATATAATACACAGGGGTCTCATCCCCCATATATAATACACAGGGTCTCATCCCCCCTATATAATACACAGGGTCTCATCCCCCATATATAATACACAGGGTCTCATCCCCCATATAATACACAGGGGTCTCATCCCCCCATATATAATACACAGGTCCATCCCCATATATAATACACAGGTCTCATCCCCATTATAATACACAGGTCTCATCCCCCATATATAATACACAGGGTCTCATCCCCCCTATATAAACACAAGGATCCCGCCCCCCATATATAAACACAGGGGTCTCATCCCCCATATATAATACACAGGGGTCTCATCCCCCCATATATAATACACAGGGTCTCATCCCCCATATATAATACACAGGTCTCACCCCCCATATATAATACACAGGTCCATCCCCCATATATAATACACAGGGGTCTCATCCCCCCATATATAATACACAGGTCTCATCCCCCATATATAATACACAGGGGTCTCATCCCCCATATATAATACACAGGGTTCATCCCCCTCACATATCCCATATATACACAGGGTCTCATCCCCCCATATATAATACACAGGTCTCATCCCCCATATATATACACAGGGTCTCATCCCCCATATATAATACACAGGGTCTCATCCCCCCATATATAATACACAGGGGTCTCATCCCCCCATATATAATACACAGGTCTCATCCCCCCATATATAATACACAAGGTCTCATCCCCCCATATATAATACACAGGGGTCTCATCCCCCCATATATAATACACAGGGTCTCATCCCCCCATATATAATACACAGGGTCTCATCCCCCATATATAATACACAGGGTCTCATCCCCCCATATATAATACACAAGGGTCTCATCCCCCCATATATAATACACAGGGTCTCATCCCCCCATATATAATACACAGGGTCCTCCCCCATATATAATACACAGGTCTCATCCCCCATATATAATACACAGGGGTCTCCCCCCATATATAATACACAGGGTCTCATCCCCCCATATATAATACAGGGTCTCATCCCCCATATATAATACACAGGATCCATCCCCCCATATATAATACACAGGGTCTCATCCCCCCATATATAATACACAGGGTCTCATCACGCCCCCATATATAATACACAGGGTCTCATCCCCCATATATAATACACAGGGTCTCATCCCCCCATATATAATACACAGGGTCTCATCCCCCCATATATAATACACAGGTCCATCCCCCCATATATAATACACAGGGTCTCATCCCCCCATATATAATACACAGGGGTCTCATCCCCCATATATAATACACAGGTCTCATCCCCCATATATAATACACAGGGTCCATCCCCCCATATATAATACACAGGGTCTCATCCCCCATATATAATACACAGGTCTCATCCCCCCATATATAATACACAGGGTCTCATCCCCCCATATATAATACACAGGTCTCATCCCCCCATATATAATACACAGGGTCTCATCCCCCCATATATAATACACAGGGTCTCATCCCCCCATATATAATACACAGGGTCTCATCACCCCATATATAATACACAGGGGTCTCATCTCCCATATATAATACACAGGGGTCTCATCCCCCCATATATAATACACAGGGGTCTCATCCCCCCATATATAATACACAAGGATCCCGCCCCCCATATATAACACACAGGGGTCTCATCCCCCCATATATAATACACAGGGTCTCATCCCCCCATATATAATACACAGGGTCTCATCCCCCCATATATAATACACAGGGTCTCATCCCCCCATATATAATACACAGGGTCTCATCCTCCCATATATAATACACAGGGGTCTCATCCCCCCATATATAATACACAGGGGTCTCATCCCCCCATATATAATACACAGGGGTCTCATCCTCCCATATATAATACACAGGGGTCTCATCCCCCCATATATAATACACAGGGGTCTCATCCCCCATATATAATACACAGGGTCTCATCCCCCCATATATAATACACAAGGGTCTCATCCCCCCATATATAATACACAAGGATCCCGCCCCCCCATATATAATGCACAGGGTCTCATCCCCCCATATATAATACACAGGGTCTCATCCCCCCCATATATAATACACAGGGTCTCATCCCCCCCATATATAATACACAAGGATCCCGTCCCCCCCATATATAATACACAGGGGTCTCAT
The DNA here is from genome assembly GCA_033576555.1 of Oophaga sylvatica. Lineage (NCBI taxonomy): Eukaryota > Metazoa > Chordata > Amphibia > Anura > Dendrobatidae > Oophaga > Oophaga sylvatica. The sequence goes on along the minus strand of JARQOD010001529.1, from coordinate 33,082 downwards.
CCCCCCATATATAATACACAGGATCCCGCCCCCCATATATAATACACAGGGGTCTCATCCCCCCATATATAATACACAAGGATCCCGCCCCCCCATATATAATACACAAGGATCCCATCCCCCCCATATATAATACACAGGGGTCTCATCCCCCATATATAATACACAGGATCCCGCCCCCCCATATATAATACACAGGGTCTCATCCCCCCATATATAATACACAAGGATCCCGCCCCCCCATTATAATACACAGGGTTTCATCCCCCCATATATACACAAGGATCCCGCCCCCCCATATATAATACACAAGGATCCCGCCCCCCCATATATAATACACAGGGGTCTCATCCCCCCATATATAATACACAAGGATCCCGCCCCCCCATATATAATACACAGGGTCTCATCCCCCCATATATAATACACAGGGTCTCATCCCCCCATATATAATACACAGGGTCTCATCCCCCCATATATAATACACAAGGATCCCGCCCCCCCATATATAATACACAAGGATCTCGCCACCCATATATAATATACAGGGGTACACAGGCACACACCTGTCTATATAAGACCTCACAGCTCACATGTGCATGTCACACCAAATGAGAATCATGAGGTCAAAGGAACTGGCCAAGGAGCTCAGAGACAGAATTGTGGCAAGGCACAGATCTGGACAAGGTTACAAAAGAATTTCTGCAGTACTCAAGGTTCCTAAGAGCACAGTGGCCTCCATAATCCTTACATGGAAGAAGTTTGGGACCACCAGAAGTCTTCCTAGACCTGGCCGTCCAGCCAAACTGAGCAATCGTGGGAGAAGAGCCTTGGTGAGAGAGGTAAAGAAGAACCCCAAGATCACTGTGGCTGAGCTCCACAGATGCAGTAGGGAGATGGAGAAAGTTCCACAAAGTCACCTATCACTGCAGCCCTCCACCAGTCGGGCCTTTATGGCAGAGTGGCCCGACGGAAACCTCTCCTCAGTGCCAGACATATGAAAGCCGCATAGAGTTTACTTAACACATGAAGGACTCCAGACTATGAGAAATAAGATCTCTTGGTCCGATGAGATGAAGATAGAACTTTTTGGTGATAATTCTAAGCGGTATGTGTGGAGAAAACCAGACACTGCTCATCACCTGCCCAATACAATCCCAACAGTGAAACATGGTGGAGGCAGCATCATGCTATGGGGGTGTTTATCAGCTGCAGGGACAGGACGACTGGTTGTAATTGAAGGAAACATGAATGCGGCCAAGTACAGAGATATCCTGGATGAAAACCTCTTCCAGAGTGCTCTGGACCTCAGACTTGGCCGAAGGTTCACCTTCCAACAAGACAATGACCCCAAGCACACAGCTAAAATAACAAAGGAGTGGCTTCAGAACAACTCTGTGACCATTCCTGACTGACCCAGCCAGAGCCCTGACCTAAACCCAATGGAGCATCTCTGGAGAGACCTGAAAATGGCTGTCCACCAACGTCACCATCCAACCTGACAGAACTGGAGAGGATCTGCCAGGAAGAATGGCAGAGGATCCCCAAATCCAGGGGTGAAAAACTTGTTACATCGTTCCCAAGAAGACTCATGGCTGTAATAGCTCAAAAGGTGCTTCTCCTCAATACTGAGCAAAGGGGCTGAAGACTTATGACCATGGGAGATTTCAGTTTTTCTTTTTTAATAAACTTGCGAAAATCTCTACATTTCTGTTTTTTTTCAGTAAAGATGGGGGGCAGAGTGTACATTAATGAGAAAAAAATGAACTTTACTGAATTTACCGAATGGCTGCAATGAAACAAAGAGTGAAAAATGTAACGGGGTCTGAATACTTTCCGTACCCACTGAACTTCCGAAGGTGAAGATGCCGGGGCCTTTACCCTTGCCTTTTCTCCTGAATTAGCCCTCCCTCCGTCTGTTCTCTTACCACACCCAGGGAAGAGGGGGCGCTACTGTGCACTTTCTGACAATACGGGGGCATGCACTCACAAATGCATGCATCGGATGGAAATCTGGGGGGTTCAGCAACATCTCTGGGGGTCTCAGCAGCAGCGTTCGACATCCAGCATTCTCCTCTTCTAGTTTTCCATGCAAGTGGGCGCTCCATGTGTGTCCCCGAGCCACAACGGGGGCAAGAGGCGGCGGGGTCACCTCCGGCATCAACTCATCCTGCGGAGACACCACCATTTGTATTATGTAACCACATGTACAGTCAAGGACTACAACACCCAGCAGGGCTAGATAATGAGAGTCCCAGACCTGCACTACAACACCCAGCAGCCAGATAATGAGAGACCAAAACATGCACTACAACACCCAGCAGGGCAGATAATGAGAGTACCAGACCTGCACTACAACACCCAGAATGGCCAGATAATGAGTGCCAGACCTGCACTACAACACCCAGCAGTCAGATGAGAGACCAAGACATGCACTACAACACCCAGCATGGCCAGATAATGAGAGTCCCAGACCTGCACTACAACACCCAGCAGGGCCAGATAATGAGAGTCCCAAACCTGCACTACAACACCCAGCATGGCCAGATAATGAGAGTCCCAGACCTGCACTACAACACCCAGAATGGCCAGATAATGAGAGTCCCAAACCTGCACTACAACACCCAGCATGGCCAGATAATGAGAGTCCCAGACCTGCACTACAACACCCAGCATGGCCAGATAATGAGAGTCCCAGACCTGCACTACAACACCCAGCATGGCCAGATAATGAGAGTCCCAGACCTGCACTACAACACCCAGCAAGGCCAGATAATGAGAGTCCCAACCTGCACTACAACACCAGCATGCAGATAATGAGAGTACCAGACCTGCACTACAACACCCAGCATGGCAGATAATGAGAGTACCAGACCTGCACTACAACACCCAGCATGGCCAGATAATGAGAGTCCCAGACCTGCACTACAACACCCAGCAGTCACATAATGAGAGACCAAGACATGCACTACAACACCCAGCATGGCCAGAAAATGAGAATCCCAGACCTGCACTACAACACCCAGCAGCCACATAATGAGTCCCAAACCTGCACTACAACACCCAGCATGGCCAGATAATGAGAGTCCCAGACCTGCACTACAACACCCAGCATGGCCATATAATGAGAGTCCCAGACCTGCACTACAACACCCAGCATGGCCAGATAATGAGAGTCCCAGACCTGCACTACAACACCCAGCATGGCCAGATAATGAGTCCCAAACCTGCACTACAACACCCAGCATGGCCAGATAATGAGAGTCCCAGACCTGCACTAGAACACCCAGCATGGCCAGATAATGAAGTCCCAGACCAGCACTACAACACCCAGCAGGGCCAGATAATGAGAGTCCCAAACCTGCACTACAACACCAGCATGGCCAGATAATGAGAGTCCCAGACCTGCACTACAACACCCAGAATGGCCAGATAATGAGAGTCCCAGACCTGCACTACAACACCCAGCATGGCCAGATAATGAGAGTCCCAGACCTGCACTACAACACCCAGCAAGGCCAGATAATGAGAGTCCCAGACCTGCACTACAACACCCAGCAAGGCCAGATAATGAGAGTCCCAAACCTGCACTACAACACCCAGCATGGCCAGATAATGAGAGTCCTAGACCTGCACTACAACACCCAGAATGGTCAGATAATGAGAGTCCCAGACCTGCACTACAACACCCAGCATGGCCAGATGAGAGTCCCAGACCTGCACTACAACACCCAGCATGGCCAGATAATGAGATTCCCAGACCTGCACTACAACACCCAGTAGAGCCAGATACTGAGAGTCCCACACCTGCACTACAACACCCAGTAGAGCCAGATAATGAGAGTCCCAGACCTGCACTACAACACCCAGCATGGCCAGATAATGAGAGTCCCAGACCTACACTACAACACTCAGCATGGCCAGATAATGAGATTCCCAGACCTGCACTACAACACCCAGCAGAGCCAGATACTGAGAGTCCTAAACCTGCACTACAACACCCAGCATGGCCAGATAATGAGAGTCCCAGACCTGCACCACAACACCCAGCAGAGCCAGATAATGAGAGTCCCAGACCTGCACTACAACACCCAGCAGGGCCAGATAATGAGAGTCTCAAACCTGCACTACAACACCCAGCATGGCAGATAATGAGAGTACCAGACCTGCACTACAACACCCAGCATGGCCAGATAATGAGAGTCCCAAACCTGCACTACAACACCCAGCATGGCCAGATAATGAGAGTCCCAGACCTGCACTACAACACCCAGCATGGCCAGATAATGAGAGTCCCAGACCTGCACTACAACACCCAGCAGGGCCAGATAATGAGAGTCCCAAACCTGCACTACAACACCCAGCATGGCCAGATAATGAGAGTCCCAGACATGCACTACAACACCCAGCATGGCCAGATAATGAGAGTCCCAGACCTGCACTACAACACCCAGCAAGGCCAAATAATGAGAGTCCCAGACCTACACTAAACACCCAGCAGGGCCAGATACTGAGAGTCCCAGACCTGCACTACAACACCCAGCAGAGCCAGATAATGAGAGTCCCAGACCTGCACTACAACACCCAGCAGGGCCACATAATGAGAGTCCCAAACCTGCACTACAACACCCAGCAAGGCCAAATAATGAGAGTCCCAGACCTACACTACAACACCCAGCAGGGCCAGATACTGAGAGTCCCAGACCTGCACTACAACACCCAGCAGAGCCAGATAATGAGAGTCCCAGACCTGCACTACAACACCCAGCAGGGCCAGATAATGAGAGTCCCAAACCTGCACTACAACACCCAGCATGGCTACATAATGAGAGTCCCAGACCTGCACTACAACACCCAGCATGGCCAGATAATGAGAGTCCCAGACCTGCACTACAACACCCAGCATGGCTACATAATGAGAGTCCCAGACCTGCACTACAACACCCAGCAGCCACATAATGAGTCCCAAACCTGCACTACAACACCCAGCATGGCCAGATAATGAGAGTCCAAAACCTGCACTACAACACCCAGCATGGCTACATAATGAGAGTCCCAGACCTGCACTACAACACCCAGCATGGCCAGATAATGAGAGTCCCAGACCTGCACTATAACACCCAGCATGGCTACATAATGAGAGTCCCAGACCTGCACTACAACACCCAGCAGCCACATAATGAGTCCCAAACCTGCACTACAACACCCAGCATGGCCAGATAATGAGAGTCCCAGACCTGCACTACAACACCCAGCAGGGCCAGATAATGAGAGTCCCAAACCTGCACTACAACACCCAGCATGGCCAGATAATGAGGGTCCCAGACCTGCACTACAACACCCAGCATGGCCAGATAATAAGAGTCCCAGACCTGCACTACAACAGCCAGCATGGCCAGATAATGAGAGTCCCAGACCTGCACTACAACACCCAGCATGGCCAGATAATGAGAGTCCCAGACCTGCACTACAACACCCAGAATGGCCAGATAATGAGAGTCCCAAACCTGCACTACAACAGCCAGCATGGCCAGATAATGAGAGTCCCAGACCTGCACTACAACACCCAGCATGGCCAGATAATGAGAGTCCAGACATGCACTACAACAGCCAGCATGGCTACATAATGAGAGTCCCAAACCTGCACTACAACACCCAGCAGGGCCAGATAATGAGAGACCCAGACCTGCACTACAACACCCACCATGGCCAGATAATGAGAGTCCCAGACCTGCACTACAACAGCCAGCATGGCTACATAATGAGAGTCCCAGACCTGCACTACAACACCCAGCAGCCAGATAATGAGAGTCCCAGACCTGCACTACAACACCCAGCATGGCCAGATAATGAGAGTCCCAGACCTGCACTACAACACCCAGAATGGCCAGATAATGAGAGTCCCAGACCTGCACTACAACACCCAGCAGCCAGATGAGAGTCCCAGACCTGCACTACAACACCCAGCATGGCCAGATAATGAGAGTCCCAGACCTGCACTACAACACCCAGCATGGCCAGATAATGAGAGTCCCAGACCTGCACTACAACACCCAGCATGGCCAGATAATGAGAGTCCCAGACCTGCACTACAACACCCAGCATGGCCAGATAATGAGAGTCCCAGACCTGCACTACAACACCCAGAATGGCCAGATAATGAGAGTCCCAGACCTGCACTACAACACCCAGAAGTCCAGGGGTTACTCATGGGGGTAGTCTGCTAACCAGCGTCTTACCTCGGCCCCGCTCCTCAGTGGTCTCGCTAGATAAGGGGTTTGGTACATGGCAGCCGCCCCGGGTCTCCTCGCCGGCCCGTACACCATCGCCCTGAAGTGTTGGGGAACCTGAGAAACCACCGATGGATTATTAGATTAAAAGGACAGAAATAATATGAACGCCCTTCACCTCCTCATCCCCCTCCACGTCCCCTACCCCTACTCATCCCCCTCCTCTTCCTCTCCTCTCCTCTCCTCGTCCCCTTCCTTGTCCCCCCCTCGTCCCCTTCCTCGCCCCCCTCCATGTCCCCCTCCTCGTCGTCTCCCTCCTCATCCCCTTCCTTGTCCCCTTCCTCGTCCCCCTCCACGTCTCCCTCCTCATCCCCTTCCTCGTCCCCCTCCACGTCCCCTCCTCGTCGTCTCCCTCCTCATCCCCTTCCTCGTCCTCTCCTCGTCACCTCCTGGTCCCTCTCCTCGTCCCCTCCTAGTTGTCTCCCTCCTCCTCCCCTTCCTCTCCTCGTCCCCCTCCACGTCACCTCCTGGTCCCTCTCCTCGTCCCCTCCAGGTCCCCCTCCTCGTCGTCTTCCTCCTCGTCCCCCTCCACATCACCTCCTGGTCCCCCTCCTCGTCTCCTTCCTCGTCCCTCTCCTCGTCCCCTCCTGGTCCCCTTCCTCGTCCCCCTCCACGTCTCCCTCCTCATCCCCTTCCTCGTCCCCTCCTCGTCATCTCCCTCTTCATCCCCTTCCTCGTCCTCTCCTCGTCTTCCTCCACGTCACCTCCTGGTCCCTCTCCTCGTCCCCTCCTAGTTGTCTCCCTCCTCCTCCCCTTCCTCTCCTCCTTTTCCTCCTCCACGTCACCTCCTGGTCCCTCTGCTCGTCCCCTCCACGTTCCCCTCCTCGTCGTCTCCCTCCCCGTCCCCCTCCACATCACCTCCTGGTCCCCTCCTCGTCCTGTCCTCGTCTCCTTCCTCGTCTCCCTCCACGTCACCTCCTGGTCCCTCTCCTTGTCCCCTCCTGGTCCCCCTCCTCGTCGTCTCCCTCCTCATCCCCTTCCTTGTCCCCTTCCTCGTCCCCCTCCACGTCTCCCTCCTCATCCCCTTCCTCGTCCCCCTCCACGTCCCCTCCTCGTCGTCTCTCTCTTCATCCCCTTCCTCGTCCTCTCCTCGTCCCCCTCCACGTCACCTCCTGGTCCCTCTCCTCGTCCCCTCCACGTCCCCTCCTGGTTGTCTCCCTCCTCCTCCCCTTCCTCTCCTCGTCCCCCTCCACGTCACCTCCTGGTCCCTCTCCTCGTCCCCTCCAGGTCCCCCTCCTCGTCGTCTCCCTCCTTGTCCCCCTCCACATCACCTCCTGGTCCCCCTCCTCGTCCTCTCCTCGTCCCCTTCCTCGTCTCCCTCCACGTCACCTCCTGGTCCCTCTCCTCGTCCCCTCCTGGTCCCCCTCCCGTCGTCTCCCTCCTCCTCCCCTTCCTCGTCTCCCTGCTCGTCCCCTTCCTCGTCCCCCTCCACGTCACCTCCTGGTCCCTCTCCTCGCCCCCTCCACGTCACCTCCTGGTCCCCCTCCTCATCGTCTCCCTCCTCCTCATCCTCCACGTCACCTCCTGGTCCCTCTCCTTGTCCTCTCCACGTCCCTCTGGTCCCTCTGGTCGTCTCCCTCCTCATCCCCTTCCTCGTCCTCTCCTCGTCCCCTTCCTTGTCATCTCCCTCCTCATCCCCTTCCTCGTCACCTTGCTTGTCCCCTTCCTCGTCCCCCTCCACGTCCCCTCCTCATCGTCTCCCTCCTCATCCCCTTCCTCGTCCTCTCCTCGTCACCTTGCTTGTCCCCCTCCACGTCACCTCCTGGTCCCTCTCCTCGTCCCCCTCCTCATCGTCTCCCTCCTCCTCCCCGTCCCCTTCCTCGTCCCCCTCCTCGTTCCCCTCCACGTCACCTCCTGGTTCCTCTCCTCGCCCCCTCCATGTCCCCTCTTTGTCGTCTCCCTCCTCCTCCCCTTCCTCGTCCCCCTCCACGTCACCTCCTGGTCCCTCTCCTCACCCCCTCCATGTCCCCTCCTGGTCTCTCTCCTTGTCCTCTCCACATCCCATCCTGGTCCCCCTCCTGGTCGTCTCCCTCCTCATCCCCTTCCTCGTCCTCTCCTCGTCCCCTTCCTCGTCACCTCCCTCCTCCTCCCCTTCCTCGTCCCCCTCCACGTCACCTCCTGGTCCCTCTCCTTGTCCTCTCCACGTCCGCTCCTCGTCGTCTCCCTCCTCCTCCCCTTCCTCCTTCAGTCACCTCCTGGTCCCTCTCCTCGCCCCCTCCACGTCCCCTCCTCGTCGTCTCCCTCCTCCTCCCCTCCACGTCACCTCCTGGTCCCTCTCCTCACCCCCTCCTCGTCGTCTCCCTCCTCTTCCCCTTCCTCGTCCCTCCCTCTCCTCGTCCCCTCCTCGTGCCCTCCACGTCACCTCCTGGTTCCTCTCCTCACCCCCTCCACGTCCCCTCCTCGTCGTCTCCCTCCTCCCCTTCCTTGTCCCCCTCCACGTCACCTCCTGGTCCCTCTCCTCGCCCCCTCCACGTCCCCTCCTCGTCGTCTCCCTCCTCTTCCCCTTCCTCGTCCCCTCCCTCTCCTCGTCCCCTTCCTTGTCCCCCTCCACGTCACCTCCTGGTTCCTCTCCTTGCCCCCTCCTTGTCCCCTCCTCGTCGTCTCCCTCCTCCTCCCCTTCCTCGTCCCCCTCCACGTCACCTCCTGGTCCCTCTCCTCGCCCTTCCACGTCCCCTGCTCGTCGTCTCCCTCCTCCTCCCTTTCCTCGACCCCTCCACGTCACCTCCTGGTCCCTCTCCTCGCCCCCTCCACGTTCCCTCCTCGTCATCTCCCTCCTCTTCCCCTTCCTCGTCCCCTCCCTCTCCTCGTCCCCTTCCTCGTCCTCCTCCTCATCCCCCTTCACGTCACCTCCTGGTCCCTCTCCTCGCCACCTCCACGTCCCCTCCTCGTCGTCTCCCTCCTCTTCCTCGTCCCCTCCCTCTCCTCGTCCCCTTCCTCGTCCCCCTCCACGTCACCTCCTGGTTCCTCTCCTCGCCCCCTCCACGTCCCCTACTCGTCGTCTCCCTCCTCTTCCCCTTCCTCGTCCCCCTCCACGTCACCTCCACGTCCCCTCCTGCTCATCTCTCTCCTAAAGCTACTGATGCCCCACAAGTGACACGGTGGTGCTGTCGCTCACGGCTGGTCTGGTTTTATTTAGTGAGTTTTGAAAATAAAGACGTTTAAGTGTAACTTTTGTGGGTCACTGCCTCATTGCCGCAAGGACACGAAAGCCGCTGCATTACATATGGTGGCGAATGCGGGCAGTGTGAATGGAGGCATACCACCAAGCACGCTGAATGTCTGTACACTGTGTGCAGAATTATTAGACAAGTTGTACTTGAGAGGATTCTTTTTATTATTGAACAACAACTCTGTTCTCAATCAACCCAAAGACTCATAAATATCAAAGCTGAATATTTTTGGAAGTTGGAGTGGTTTTTAGATTTGGCTATCTTAGGAGGATATCTGTTTGTGCAGGTAACTATTACTGTGCAGAATTATTAGGCAACTTAACAAAAACCAAATCTATACCCATCTCACGTGTTTATTTTCACCAGGTAAACCAATATAACAACACAAAATTTAGAAATAAACATTTCTGACATTCAAAAAAAAAAAAATCAGTGACCAACATAGCCACCTTTCTTTCCGATGACCCTCAGACGCCTCCATCCATAGATTCTGTCAGTGGGTTGATCTGTTACGATCACATTGCGTGCAGCAGCCACCACAGCCTCCAGACACTGCTCCGAGAGGTGGACTGTTCTCCCTCCCTGTAGATCCCATCACAGCCTCCAGACACTGCTCCGAGAGGTGGACTGTTCTCCCTCCCTGTAGATTCCACCACAGCCTCCAGACACTGCTCCGAGAGGTGGACTGTTCTCCCTCCCTGTAGATTCCACCACAGCCTCCAGACACTGCCCTGAGAGGTGGACTGTTCTCCCTCCGTGTAGATCCCACCACAGCCTCCAGACACTGCTCCGAGAGGTGGACTGTTCTCCCTCCCTGTAGATCCCACCACAGCCTCCAGACACTGCTCAGAGGTGGACTGTTCTCCCTCCCTGTAGATCCCACCATAGCCTCCAGACACTGCTCCGAGAGGTGGACTGTTCTCCCTCCCTGTAGATCCCACCACAGCCTCCAGACACTGCTCCGAGAGGTGGACTGTTCTCCCTCCCTGTAGATCCCACCACAGCCTCCAGACACTGCTCCGTAAGGTGGACTGTTCTCCCTCCCTGTAGATCCCACCACAGCCTCCAGACACTGCTCAGAGGTGGACTGTTCTCCCTCCCTGTAGATCCCACCACAGCCTCCAGACACTGCTCCGAGAGGTGGACTGTTTTCCCTCCCTGTAGATCCCACCACAGCCTCCAGACACTGCTCCGAGAAGTGGACTGTTCTCCCTCCCTGTAGATCCCACCACAGCCTCCAGACACTGCTCCGAGAGGTGGACTGTTCTTCCTCCCTGCAGATCTCACATTTTATGAGGACCACAGGTTCTCTATGGGGTTCAGATCAGGTGAACAAGGGGGCCATGTCATTATTTTTTCTTCTTTTAGACCTTTACTGGGCAGCCACGCTGTGGAGTATTTGGATGCATGTGATGGAGCATTGCCCTGCATGAAAATCATGTTTTTCTTGAACGATACAGACTTCTTCCTGTACCACTGCTTGAAGAAGGTGTCTTCCAGAAACTGGCAGTAGGTCTGGGAGTTGAGCTTCACTCCATTCTCAACCCGATAAGGTCCCACAAGTTCATCTTTGATGATACCAGCCCATACCAGTACCCACCTCCACCTTGCTGGCGTCTGAGTCGGAGTGGAGCTCTCTGCCCTTTACTGATCCAGCCTCGGGCCCGTCCATCTGGTCCATCAAGAGTCACTCTCATTTCATCAGTCCATAAAACCTTACAAAAATCAGTCTTAACATATTTCTTGGCCCAGTCTTGACGTTTTATCTTATGTTTCTCGTTTTTCAGCCTTCCTTACCTTGGCCATGTCCCTGAGTATGACACACCTTGTGCTTTTTGATACTCCAGTAACGTTGCAGCTCTGAAATATGGCAAAACTGGTGGCAAATGGCATCTTGGCAGCTTCACGCTTGATTTTCCTCAATTCATGGGCAGTTATTTTGCGCCTTTTTTTATCAACACGCTTCTTGTGACCCTGTTGGCTATTTGCCATGAAACGCTTGATTGTTCAGTGATCACGCTTCAAAAGTTTGGCAATTACAAGACTGCTGCATCCCTCTGCAAGACATCTCACAATTTATGACTTTTCAGAGTCCGTCAAATCTCTTCTGACCCATTTTGCCAAAGGAAAGGAAGTTGCCTAATAATTAAGCACACCTTATATAGGGTGTTGATGTCATTAGACCACACCCCTCCTCATTACAGAGATGCAAATCACCTGATTTACATAATTGGCAGTTGGCCGATAAAATGGAGGAGATACTGAAACAGTTGGTCCTCAACCAGCATCAGATTGTACAAGCAGCAGATGAACAACCTGATACTGCATCAGATGACGGCCCTGCAAGAGATGCCCCCACCGCCGAACCCGGGTCGTCATGAGGTCCGGGATAAAGTCCAGTCAGCATTGAGAAAGTTGAGTCCGGAGGATGATATGGAGGCCTGCTTCACAGCCTTCGAATGCACAGCGGAGCGGGAGAGTCTGCCAATTTCCCAGTCTGCTGAAGTGGTGGCCCCCTTCCTGACAGGAGATGCCCAGAAGGCTTACCTGGACCTGAGTCGGGACGATGCCCAGAACTATGGGAAACTGAAAGATGAGGTTCTTGTCCGACTGGGGGTTAACACAGATGTACGGGCGCAACAGGTGTTTCAATGGTCCTTTGTGGAGGCCCAACCTGCCAGGTCTCAGGCATATGACTTGCTGCAGTTGGTAAAAAAATGGCTCCAACCTGAGATCTTAACCCCATCCCAGATGGTAGAGAGGGTGGTGGTCGACCAACTGGTGAGAACTCTGCCAGCCGCTATCCAGCGTTGGGTGGGCCAAAGGGATCCAGGCACCCTAGACCAGGTGGTCAGCCTGATCAAGTGGTATACGGCCACCCAGGACTTCATACGGGACTCCGCCCAACTGCAGTTAGCACGCTGGGCCCCGCCAGCCTAGGAGCCTAGGAAAGGGCCACGACCCTCTGCTGAGGCCAATTGGGGCCGAGTTCGTACAGAGGCAGTACCCCGGAGTGAGAGTGACAAGAGACCAGTTTCCCCTAAACCAGTCCCGCGGTCCAGTTGTGCCGCAGCTATTAGGTGTTGGCGGTGCCAAGGGCCAGGACATGTGGCCGTCAACTTCCCCCTGAACCCATGGACTGCGGATTTACTTGCCATATGTTGATGTACACCCAGGCCATTTTCACCGTGGATCCGTTCGTCCCAGCGGGTGAACCGCTTCTGTGCCAAGTGCGTGTCAACGGACACCAGGCCGAGGCCCTCCTGGACTCAGGGAGCCTAGTGACACCTGTGCATGGGTCATTAATCTCGGGCTTAAAACCCACTAGGGAAAAGGTGGGTGTCGTGTGTATTTATGGCAAACTCCGCAAGTATCCGGCAGTGGAGGTCTCTGTCACGATCTCCACTCTGTTCCCGTCCGATATGTTCCTTTGTGTATTGGTTGTGCTGGGTTTGTGCTACAATCCTCTGTGTTTCTCTTTCCTTAACTAGTCTTCTACTTAAGCAGGCTAGCTCCTCCACCCAGTGTCAATCGTACACTTGCTGTCGCCTGTGTAAGCCTGATCCCTCTGCTCTCTGTGCCTGACCCAGCTTGACTTGATTCTCTCCCGGACACAGACCCTTTGGTTGTGACCTGACTGCTCTTGTGCCTGCTCCCTATAAAAATAATAATAGTAATAATCTTTTTATTTATATAGCGCCATTAAATCCGCAGCGCTTTACGGACATTATCATCGCTGTCCCCGATGCGGCTACCAGTCTAGATTCCCCATCAGTCTTTGGAGTGTGGGAGGAAACCGGAGAACATGGAGGAAACCCACGCAAACATGGGGAGAACATACAAACTCCTTGCAGATGTTACCCTTGGTGGGATTTGAACCCAGGACCCCAGCGCTGCAAGGCTGCAATGCTAACCACTGAGCCACCGCACTGTGCTAAGCACTGAGCCACCGCACTGTGCTAACCACTGAGCCACCGTGCTGCCCTGTATACTGTTTTTGTCTCTTTGGCTTTCCTGACCTCGGCTCGTGTATTGGACTTCGTCTCTGACTTCCCTTTGTCGTACTGCGCCATTTCCTGGACCTGACCTCGGATTGTTGGCCTCCCTTTACTTCTTCAGTAAGTAATATATATAGTCATTGTAGTTTTTCTTCTCCACTTCTGGGACCAATATTTAGTATTTACTATAGTGACTCGTGTCACAGTCTCATTTTTTACTCCATGCGGAGAGGTTAAATGTGGTAGGGGTAGTGAAGAACCTTCTTTACGGGGCTGCCCCTGTTCTGGTCTCTGTGGAAAAAAAAAATTAACACTCCCTGGGCAAATATTTTTCTTGGCGCAGAGCCCGAAGATCCCGACACAGGGATTCCTGCCGCAGGGGGCACCCCCATAAGGAAAGAGTGTGAACCCGATAGATTTCACCTAGAGGTGATGGCAGGAGAGGTCGAGGAGACCCCGACAATCCCCGGGCTGGAAGTGCCCCGGGGAACTTTCGGGACAGGTCAGCTACAGGATGCCACTCCGACCGGGGCACGGGGAAGAGTAATCGAGGTAAACGGGGTGGGCTCAGCAATTGGGTTTGGAGACGGTGTTCCACGTATGGCGGGCAACCAGGAGTTACTGGGACGAGGTGGTAGGACAGCTCGTAGTGCCCCAATCCTACCGTTGGGCGGTGCTCGACATGGCTCACACCCACATACTGGAAGGGCACTTGGGGGCTAAAAAGACACAGGAATGCATATTAAAGTGTTTTTTTTTGGCCTGGGATCTACGTCGAGGATCTGTGAGATGTGTCCTGAATGCCAACTGACCTCACTCACCGCAAATTTCCGTAGTGTACTGGTACCTCTACCCATTATAGAGGTACCTTTTGAGCGGATTGCTATGGATCTGGTGGGGCCAATAGTATAATCCACCCGTGGCCACCAACATATATTGGTGGTAGTTGATTATGCCACTCGGTACCCAGAGGTAATTCTACTTCGGCACACCTTGGCTAATCTTCTCTCGCAGGAGTTGTTTGCCATGTTCTGCCACCTTGGGCTACTTAAGGAGATCCTTACGGATCAGGGAACAAAGGTGACAAAGGAACTGTGTAAACTGCTCCAAAAAAAATAATTATGCACATCAGTGTACCATCCATAGACTGATGATCTAGTGGAACGGTTGAACAAAACCCTAAAATCTATGCTAAAAAGTGGTCTACAAGGATGGGAGGGATTGGGACATTTAAAGCACTAGTTAATGTTTGACCTCCAGGAGATACCGTAGTCTTCAACAGCGTTATCTCCATTCGAGCTTTTATACGGTAAACATCCCCAGGACCTGCCGGACATAGCCAAAGAGACGTGGGAACAGGAGCCCTTCCCCATAAAAGCGTAATACAGCATGCTGGGAGCATGCAGGACCGGATCACGGCAGTGATGCTTGTAGTAAAGGAACATCTAGTGGATGCCGGCAGCGCAGAGCCGAGCTGTATAATAGAAAGGCCAAGGTCAGGTCCTTTAAACAAGGGGATCGGGTGTTTGTCTTAGTGCCCACCGCAGGAAGTAAGCTCATGGCCAAGTGGCAAGGGCCGTATGAAGTCTGGGAAAAGGTTGGGGGGTGAATTACAGAGTATACCAGCACAGAAAGAGGAAACCCAAACAACTGTATCATATAAATCTGCTAAAAGTGTGGAAGGACCGGGAGCGTATGACTATGGATGCGACTCCGGTCGTATAATTTGGGGACCCTCCGACACCGGCCAGGGAGAAAGCCGAGAGAGAGGTAAAGATAAGCGATGCTCTCTAAACAGGAGCGACAAGAGCCTTGGAAATCAGTGCAGCAGAATACGGACGTATTCTCAGAACTGCCTGGTCGGACATCTGTGATCCGGCATGACATTGCCACCGAGCCTCAGGTACGGGTGCGAATGAGACCGTATCGTGCGCCAGAAGCCTGGAGGCAAGCCATCGCCTCATCGTGAGTGAGGTAAGACAAGTGCTCCAGCTGGGAGCAATTGGAGAATCCCAGAGTGAGTGGGCTAGCCCCACTGTACTAATCCCGAAGTCGGACGGGTCGTAACGATTTCCGAAAATTGAATGAGGTGTCGAAATTTGACCTTTATTCGATGACCCCGGGTGGACGAGCTGATTGAGAGACAGGGAAGACCCATTAGTTAGACATGCTTGATCTGACCGAGGTCAGGTGTCCCTGACAGAGTCGGCAAAAGAAAAGACCGCCTATATAACACCGGATGTTCTCTATCACTATGTCGTCTTGTTTTCTGGGTCATGGTTGGGTGGAACCTCCAGATGGAGGATGCTTTCCAATCCATAAAGTTGGCGTTGTGCGGACAGACCGTCTTCACCAGCCCCAACTTCAATAAAGGCTTTATCGCACAAACGGATGCCTCGGAGGTCGGCCTAGGAGAGGTTCACTCACAAGAGGTGAACGGAGAAGAACATCCGGTCACCTACTTGAAATTTACCCAGTCCCTCGCCACTAGGTGTGCCTAGGACGCACTACGCTGTTATCTGCTCGGGCGACAGTTTCTCTTGGTGACGGACCATTCATCCTTGGTCTGGATGAGAAATGCCAAGGAGAGGAATGCTCGGGTCACCAGATGGCTCCTGTCACTGCAAAATGTAAGCTTCTCAGTGGAACATCGAGTGGTGAGGGCGCAAGGAAATGTTGATGCCCTACACACACCCTGTATGGTGACAGGTGTTCAACCCCCAAGTTTGAACCGAGGGGGGGGTTATGTGAGGCAGCGAGGGGAATCATATAAGAGGGTTCTTACGTGTCCCCCAGGATGTGCACAGAGGCATACTGAAGCCGCTGGAGTGCATTGTGATTACAGCCACAGCTCTGGTTACAATGCAAGATAAAATAAGTGTGGATTTGGTGAAATTATTTTTGGAGAGATCTGTAGGATGGTAGTGGGGCGGATCTCTCCCTGCACTCCAGGTCTTGGGAGGGACCCATGGCCACAATTCCCACTTAAACATTCAGTTCAGGTCTGGGTGAGTGAGTGTTTGGTTTGCAAACATCAGAGCAGGAGGCTCTGTGTATGACGGAGAAAGCAAAGCCACTGCCGCACTTACGAGTGATACAGTGGTGCTGTCGCCCACGGCAACGGACTGATACTGAGCAATGCTAACATTCCGGCAGCAAAACGGTGGATAAAAGTCCTGGATTTATTTTGTGAGTTTTGGTTGAACTTTCTTGGGTCACTGCCTCATGGCAGCACGGATACCGGAGCAGCTGCCTTACACCACCTGTATCGTGCCCATGCAGGAGACGTCTGGCCCCCCATACACAATGCCGTGTTATAGAGGATTCTGGACGGGGATGACACGGAGCCATTATCTGGATGACTGGTGATTTTATAGGGGGTTTATACTATGTCTGTAGTGTCTAAATGACAAAAAAACTGACAGAAACACCAAAGAACTAGTCTGAACAGGTGGATACCAAAAAACAACTAACACATCAAAATAGGGAAATGGTTGCACTCAATCGTGTTATAGCAAATAGAAGGAGATTAAGTTAGTCTGACATGACTTATTAGTTACAAACCCATGCTGACTCTGGTTAATCACTTCACTCTTATCCAGGTACTTACATACATGGTGTTTAATAATTTAATTACATCTAGGTCCGACCAACCCATCTATGTAGGCTTCACTGAGAGCGGAGTCCACATTCACCCATGCATGCCGATATTGGCCTTAGGTGAGTGTTCACACTGGGCAGGTAGGTCAGGGACTCATCCGATTCATGAGATCACCTTGACGATGGTGGATGGGCTCACATTACTTGGCCAAATTTGTGCGAAGCGTCTCATGTGTATTTTTCCTAAATTTCAAAACCCATTTTGCTGTTCTCACATCACGTATTTCACCTTGACATGCTATAACACGATTGCGTGCAACCATTTCCCTATTTTGATGCGTGTGTAGCGTCGCCAGGTCGCACCCGCCCTCATCTTTTTCTGGACTATTGGATTCTAGAAGAGCGAAGTGCATGGCGTGGGGGATACGAGATCCGGATTACCTTTAGGCCATGGTAGAAGAGCTGATGTCTGAGCGGAGCAGCTGCAGGTTGTGGAGGAAGAGACACAAGATGTCCGGCCATCTGCAGGTAGAAGAGATGAGGCAGTTACAGGGGTCTCATCAGCGATATTTCCGCTGCTGGGATCAGTCATTGTGTGAATGGCGCCATCTCAGCCCGGTCTCATCGGTCCAGTTCCCTCAGGTCTGATGAGCGGCCGCTAGACGGTGCAGTGCTCCACAGCAACATCCGTGAGAGAACCTCCTCTGCTGTCAGTACACGTGACGTGGCCGTGGCCACAATTACAGATCCGCGGCAAATCAGCAGCACAAACCCAGGAGTCCACATCAGATTTCTGCAGTAGAATTTCGGATTTCTCCATGAGACCGCAGCTTTCGTAGTAAAGGGGCGGCCATCACTCCCACTGAAGGACAAAGGGTGGGGCAGACTAGATTTGGACTGATGCTTTGATCCCGAGGAGATAATCGGCAGGAGAAGTGTCTCCGGCCACTAATCCCCCTCTCTATGGCCACGAGGGCTCTGCTCCCGCATGAATGGATATAGTGGGGGGTGTAGGGGTCAATATTTGGCTGGCAGCCACCGGTCTGTACTCACCGACCCAGCAGGCTCAGTGGGGTAAGGAGGGAACTCATAGAGCAGGACCCGCGGGTCGGACACAGGGGCGATTTCCTCTTGGCTGCTCTCTGCATAGGGAGAGATGTCCAGAGTAATAGACGCCGGCAGTACTCACACCCCCCAGACCCCCAAGCCCGTCTTACCAAACATCATGTTCCCCTCTCGCTCTGAGCGGAGGCGCTGCAGCAGTTTCCTCAGGGATCTCAGCCTGCCGTCCACTCTGCCACGTATGAGAACCTGGACCACAAAGACAAGAAGGTGAGGCCAGGAAGAGCTGGCGCTGACAATGTCCCCGGACCACTATACTCACCGTGCGGCCCGCCTGCTGGAAGTGGCTCAGGGCCGGCTTCTGTTAGCCCATAAGTCATTAAGATAGAGGTCAAACAGTGGCGTTGGTGGCCTGCGATCCTGGACAGGACACAAAGGGTTAATATTATAATAGTGTTCAATGTCACTATAGTAACAGCACCACTTACCTCTGCCACATGGCGCAGTAGCCGGCAGCACAAGGCAAGCGACACCGCCCTCCGGTACTCCGCACCAAGATCAGGGCTGCCGCTCATCGCCTGAAATACACAGAATGATGGAGGTTGTCGTACCAGTCCGTAAAGAACAAGACACACAGAGGCCTTTCCATGAGGTGGGGCGAGCCCCAGTGGCCTGAACGGGGCATTTCCACCCTGATGTGCACTGCCCACGCTCGTGGAGCGGAGGATGACCCTGGTGTGGAGCTGGGCACTGACCTGCGATTTGGCCCTCTGGCGATCCTCCATTATGAGGCGACGCTGTTTCACAGACAAGAGGTCACAACCGAGGTAAACCTGCCTGCGGGGGCAGAAAAGAAGCATTACTGGGGGCACGACCAGGGAACAAGGGTATAGCAGGAACACAGTATCAAGTGAGGGAATATGAATGCACCCAAGGAACCCCCATATTTTCCCCAATAGTGCCGAAACCATCAGGACTGGGCCTCTGTGGACATCACGCAGCAGGTGGGATCAGAGTGCCACCCTGAGACTGCAGGAAGGTGACAGGTACGGCAGGAAGATGACACGTGGTAGACAGAGACGAGGAGATGTAGGGCGGTGCAGCACTGAGGAGAGGACGGGGAGGGTGGTAGACAGAGACGAGATGTAGGGCGGTGCAGCACTATGGAGAGGACGGGTAGGTGGTAGACAGATGAGGAGGAGATGTAGGGCGGTGCAGCACTGAGGAGAGGACGGGTAGGTGGTAGACAGATGAGGAGATGTAGGGCGGTGCAGCACTGAGGAGAGGACGGGGAGGGTGGTAGACAGATGAGGAGGAGATGTAGGGCGGTGTAGCACTAAGGAGAGGATGGGTAGGTGGTAGACAGATGAGGAATGTAGGACGGTGCAGCAACGAGGAGAGGACGGGTAGGTGGTAGACAGAGATGAGGAGATGTAGGGCGGTGCAGCACTATGGAGAGGACGGGTAGGTGGTAGACAGATGAGGAGGAGATGTAGGGCGGTGCAGCACTGAGGAGAGGACGGGAGGTGGTAGACAGATGAGGAGATATAGGGCGGTGCAGCACTGAGGAGAGGACGGGGAGGGTGGTAGACAGATGAGGGAGATGTAGGGGGTGCAGAACTAGATGAGAGTAGGCGGCACAGGGGAGGGGGTGGTAGACAGATGAGGAGGAGATGTAGGAAGGTGCAGCCATGAGGAGAGGATAGGTAGGTGGTAGACAGATGAGGAGGAGATGTAGGGCGGTGCAGCACTGAGGAGAGGACAGGGAGGGTGGTAGACAGATGAGGAGATGTAGGGCGGTGCAGCAATGAGGAGAGGACGGGTAGGTGGTAGACAGATGAGGAGGAGATGTAGGGCGGTGCAGCACTGAGGAGAGGACGGGTAGGTGGTAGACAGATGAGGAGGAGATGTAGGGCGGTGCAGCACTGAGGAGAGGACGGGTAGGTGGTAGACAGATGAGGAGGAGATGTAGGGCGGCGCAGCACTGAGGAGAGGACGGGGAGGGTGGTAGACAGATGAGGAGGAGATGTAGGGCGGTGCAGCACTGAGGAGAGAACGGGTAGGTGGTAGACAGATGAGGAGGAGATGTAGGGCGGTGCAGCACTGAGGAGAGGACGGGGAGGGTGGTAGACAGATGAGGAGGAGATGTAGGACGGTGCAGCCATGAGGAGAGGACGGGTAGGTGGTAGACAGATGAGGAGGAGATGTAGGGCGGTGCAGCACTGAGGAGAGGACAGGGAGGGTGGTAGACAGATGAGGAGATGTAGGGCGGTGCAGCACTGAGGAGAGGACGGGGAGGGTGGTAGACAGATGAGGAGGAGATGTAGGGTGGTGTAGCACTGAGGAGAGGACGGGTAGGTGGTAGACAGATGAGGAGATGTAGGGCGGTGCAGCACTGAGGAGAGGACGGGGAGGGTGGTAGACAGATGAGGAGGAGATGTAGGAAGGTGCAGCCATGAGGAGAGGATGGGTAGGTGGTAGACAGATGAGGAGGAGATGTAGGGCGGTGCAGCACTGAGGAGAGGACAGGGAGGGTGGTAGACAGATGAGGAGGAGATGTAGGACAGTGCAGCAATGAGGAGAGGACGGGTAGGTGGTAGACAGATGAGGAGGAGATGTAGGGCGGTGCAGCACTGAGGAGAGGACGGGTAGGTGGTAGACAGATGAGGAGGAGATGTAGGGCGGTGCAGCACTGAGGAGAGGACGGGTAGGTGGTAGACAGATGAGATGTAGGACGGTGCAGCACTGGGGAGAGGACGGGTAGGGTGGTAGACAGATGAGGAGGAGATGTAGGGCGGTGAAGCACTGAGGAGAGGACGAGTAGGTGGTAGACAGATGAGGAGATGTAGGACGGTGCAGCACTGAGGAGAGGACGGGTAGGGTGGTAGACAGATGAGGAGGAGATGTAGGGCGGTGCAGCACTGAGGAGAGGACGGGTAGGTGGTAGACAGATGAGGAGATGTAGGGCGGTGTAGCACTGAGGAGAGGACGAGTAGGTGGTACACAGAGATGAGGAGATATAGGGTGGTGCAGCACTGCGGAGGACAGGTAGGTAGTAGACAGAGATGAGGAGGAGAGGACGGGTAGGTGGTAGACAGATGAGGAGATGTAGGATGGTGCATCACTGAGGAGAGGACGGGTAGGGTGGTAGACAGATGAGGAGGAGATGCAGGGCGGTGCAGCACTGAGGAGAGGACGGGTAGGTGGTAGACAGATGAGGAGATATAGGGCGGTGCAGCACTGAGGAGAGGACGGGTAGGTGGTACACAGAGATGAGGAGATATAGGGCGGTGCAGCACTGCGGAGAGGACAGGTAGGTAGTAGATAGAGATGAGGAGGAGATGTAGGGCGGTGCAGCACTGTGGAGAGGCCTGGTAAGTGGTAGACAGATGAGGAGGGGATGTAGAGCGGTGCAGCACTGTGGAGAGGACGGGTATGTGGTAGACAGATGAGGAGGAGCTGTAGGACAGTGCAGCACTGTGGAAAGGACGGGTAGGGTGGTAGACAGAGATGAGGAGATATAGGGCAGTGCAGCACTGCGGAGAGCTTTGTAGGTTAGAAAGATATATTTATACTGAACTCTGTAGCAGATGGGTAACCAGTGCAATGACTGGCACATGGTGGAGGCGGCTGGACAGAAATACCACCCTGGCTGCAACATTCATGACAGATTGGAGAGGAGAAAGTTTGAGAGGGAGACCAATAAGGAGAGAGTTGCAATAGTCAAGAAGAAAATTAATAAGCAGTCACGGTTTCTACGTCGACTGTGGCCAAGTAACGCTGTGAGTGACAGATCAGCCACCCTATGGGACCGGGAGTGTGCTGGACTATCAGTTTTGTGAGTGACAGTCCAGTTATTCAGTTTAATTCTGGGGCATGCTGGGTTGTCAACAGTTTGACTGACAGCCCTGCTGCTCAATCTGGTTTAGTCTGCAGGAGTTTCCACAGGCACCTCCCATCCGTAATTATTCAAAAGATACTTAGCTGGCTAGCTTCTAGTAGTCTGTGTTAGTTCTACGTTTGCTTTAGGTAGGTGTGTTTGCTTGCACAGTGTCTGACTCTGATCTTGCTGATGACCCTGGATTTTGTTGTGACTACCTTTTTGGATTTCCCCTTCAGCTTTTGACATACACTCCTGGCATTTGACCCAGGACTGTTACCTGAGCACGCTTTTGTATCACCCCATACTGTATGGGGCAATATATAGATGCTCATTATACTGAATGGAGAAATATATCGGGTCCATTAACACTGTTTGGAGGACTATGTGTTGTCCATAATACTATATGCAGGACTATATATGCAGGACTATGTGGTGCCCATAATAATGTATGGAGGACTATGTGGTGCCCATAATAATGTATGGAGGACTATGTGGTGCCTATAATACTGTATGGAGGATTATGTGGTGCCCATAGTGCTGTATGGGGGACTATGTGGTGCCCATAATACTGTATGGGGGACTATGTGGTGCCCATAATACTGCATGGGGGACTATTTGGTGCCCATAACACTGTGTGGGGAATATGTGGTGCCCATAATAATGTATGGAGGACTATGTGGTGCCCATAATAATGTATGGAGGACTATGTGGTGCCCATAATAATGTATGGAGGACTATGTGGTGCCTATAATACTGTATGGAGGATTATGTGGTGCCCATAGTGCTGTATGGGGGACTATGTGGTGCCCATAATACTGCATGGGGGACTATTTGGTGCCCATAACACTGTGTGGGGAATATGTGGTGCCCATAATAATGTATGGAGGACTATGTGGTGCCAATAATATCCTATAGGGGACTATGTGGTTCCCATAATACTGTATTGAGGACTATACTGTCCGGTCTTCAATGAAAAGTGTGCAGTCACTCTGACTGCAGACTTTTGAACCCCCAGGGCAAACACTCTGTGCTGCGAGGATTCGCTGGTTTCTGAGCTATTGTATAATTTATACAAGATATCACTAGTGTATTCTCACCCATCCCTGTAGACTGTGAGCCCTCGCGGGCAGGGTCCTCTCTCCCCCTGTAGACTGTGAGCCCTCGCGGGCAGGGTCCTCTCTCCCCTGTAGACTGTGAGCCCTCGCGGGCAGGGTCCTCTCTCCCCCTGTAGACTGTGAGCCCTCGCGGGCAGGGTCCTCTCTCCCCCTGTAGACTGTGAGCCCTCTCTGGCAGGGTCCTCTCTCCCCTGTAGACTGTGAGCCCTCTCTGGCAGGGTCCTCTCTCCTTCTGTAGACTGTGAGCCCTCTCTGGCAGGGTCCTCTCTCCCCCTGTAGACTGTGAGCCCTCTCTGGCAGGGTCCTCTCTCCTTCTGTAGACTGTGAGCCCTCGCGGGCAGGGTCCTCTCTCCCCTGTAGACTGTGAGCCCTCGCGGCAGGGTCCTCTCTCCCCTGTAGACTGTGAGCCCTCGCGGGCAGGGTCCTCTCTCCCCTGTAGACTGTGAGCCCTCTCTGGCAGGGTTCTTCCCCCTGTAGACTGTGAGCCCTCGCGGGCAGGGTCCTCTCTCCTTCTGTAGACTGTGAGCCCTCGCGGGCAGGGTCCTCTCTCCTTCTGTATTTGTGTGTCCTTGTCTAGCACATGTTTATTGTACCTGTCTATATTTTTCCCTTTTCATATGTAAAGCGCCATGGAATAAATGGCGCTATAAAAATGTATAATAATAATAATGTATTGTAAGAAGTGAATTCTTTGGAACTGTACTATATCTATATTTCTATAACATATATGTGCGTCATGAATCATGGCATGTGATAAAGGTGCCACTGAGATTCTTTCGCCCAGAACCCACACAAACCTGGAGCTGGCCCTGACCCCTCTATACTACAAGCCCTCCTGGTATTTGACCCCGGACTGTTACCTGATCGCGCTTTTGTATCATCCCTCTGTACTACGAGCCCTTCTGGTATCTGACCTCAGACCTCCTGACTACCCTTTCTCATAGCTTGCCCATGAGTAGTGACTTAGTGTCACATGAGCGACAGTAAGAGTTCTTGCATTTTTAAAGAAGAGAAAATGTTGGATTCTGTAGCTGTTTTAAAGATGCAGGTGAGATGAGCACGTGATCAGATGTAGGGAATGAAGGAAAGCTGTGTGTCAAATATGACCCCAAGACAGCGAGCATGTTGCTGGGGCATTATGGCTGAGCCACTCAAGACCAATGTAATATCTGGTACAAGTATGTTAGTAAAGGGAGATTTGGAGAGATTCAGGGCTAGACAAAGGGAGGACATGATGTTATAGACAGCGGACAGACAATCCCCGGTATCTGTAGTAATGGGGGTGATGGCAGGAGACAATGTATATAATTGGGGTCAACAGCATAAAGATGGTACTGAAACTGAATCTAGTGATGGTTTGTCCAATAGGGGAAGTGAATAGAGAGAAGAGGAGGGGACCTAGGACTGATCCCTGAGGAACCCCGACAGTAAGAGAAGGGGACCTAGGACTTAGCTGTCACGGAGTGACTCGAACCCAACAGATGGTCGGTCAGGGACAGCACAACACACTCATAACGGGATGGAATAGGGGAGAGGAAGGCCCTACCGATAGGGAATTAGGGATGGTCACCACCTGCGCTCACACCTGAGTCTGTCCCTGCACTCACCTAACGCCCTATGTGGGTCCTACCCTGCCCCCCGCCGTCCGGATACCTCGTCCCTTGCTGTCACCTAAAACTGCCCTGGCTGGTGCACTGGCTGGCATAGGGCGCTAGCCTAGCCACTGCAGGTAATACCACACAGGGGATAGTGACAAAAACGTAAGGGATGGGGAAATAACAACTTAGCTTATGGACACGGCTGCTAAGCTCCACACCGCAGATAACAACAGCAACTGGACTCCAAACACCAGACGTGGCTGACAACAGAGAGCTGCTCCTGCTAGGCTGGTCTCCAAAAAGAAACTGTATCACCAACAGTCAGCTGATGCATCAGGTGACCTTTTAAAGGATGGTGGGAGTGGTCACCACCCACATCAGCTGACTCAGCAGCACTGCAGTAACACCAGACTGCCAGCAGGGAAAAACTGACATTAACCCCCGCTGGCCTGAAAGGAAAAAAAGATTTCATTGAGTGGAACCAGATCTGCCACAGATTCAAAAATGGATCGTGACATTAGCCCTGAGGAACCTCTACATTAGGAGGACGGGACAGAGGAGTGAGTCCTGAGGAACCCCGACAATAAGAGAAGGGGACCTAGGACTGAACCCTGAGGAACCGCAACAGTAAGAGGATTGGACCCACTGCTGAAAAACGAGGAACCCGAGGAAAGAACCAGAACTGAACCCTGAGGAACCCAGATAGTAAGAGGAGAGGACCTAGAACTGAACCCTGAGGAACCCCAACAATAAGAAGAGGAGACCTAGGACTGAGCCCTGAGGAATCCTGACAGTAAGCGGAAAGGACCTACTACTGAACAATGAGGAACCCCGACAGCAAGGGGAGGGGACCTAGAACTGAACCCTGAGGAACCCCAACAGTAAGAAGAGAGGACGTAGAACTGAACCCTGAGGAACCGCGACAGTAAGAGGAAAGGACCTAGAACTGAATCCTAAGGAACAACAGTAAGAGAAGAGGACCCACTACTGAACAATGAGGAACCCAGACAATAAGAGGGGAACTAGAACTGAACCTTGATGAACCCCGACAATAAGAGAAGACCTAAAACTGAACCCTGAGGAACCCAGATAGTAAGAGGAAAGGACCTAGAACTGAACCCAGAGGTACCTTGACAGTAAGAGGAGGGCACATAGGACTGAACTATGAGGAACCACAACAGTAAGAGGAGGGGACCTAGGACTGAACCCTGAGGAACCCTGACAATAAAAGGAGAGAACCTAGTACTGAACCCCCTGATATCACGACAGCAAGAGAAGAAATCTGAGGAACCCTGACAGTAGGAGAAAAGTACCTAGAACTAAACACTGAGGATACCCAACAGAAAGAAAAGAAGACCTAGAACTGAGCCCTGATGAACCCCGATAATAAGTGGAGGGGATCTTGAAATGAATCCTGAGGAACCCTGACAGTAAGAGGAGAGAACCTACTAGTGAACCCAGAGGAACACCGACAATTAAAGGAGGGGACCTAGAACTGAACCCTGAGGAGCCCCGACAATAAGAGATGATTTAGAACTGAAACCTGAGGAACCCCGACAGCAAGAAGAGAGGACCTAGAGCTGAACCCTGAGGGACCTCTAAAGTATGAGAAGAGGACCTAGAACTGAACCCTGTGGAATTCCAACAGTAAAAGGGAAGACCTAGTACTGAACCATGAGAAACCATGACAATGAGAGGATCTAGAACTAAAGTCTTAGGAACAATCGACAGCAAAGAGGAAAGGACAGAAAACTTAACCCTGAGGAACCCAAAGAATAGAAGACCTAGAATTGAACCCTGTGGAATCCAGACACTGAGAGGAGAGGACAAAATACTGAACCATGAGGAACCACGACAATAAGAGGAGAAGACCTAAAACTGAACCCTGAGGAACCCAGATAGTAAGAGGAAAGGACCTAGAACTGAACCCTGAGGTACCTTGACAGTAAGAGAAGGGCACATAGGACTGAACTATGAGGAACCACAACAGTAAGAGGAGGGGACCTAGGGCTGAACCCTGAGGAAACCTGACAATAAAAGGAGAGAACCTAGTACTGAACCCCCTGATATCACGACAGCAAGAGAAGAAATCTGAGGAACCCTGACAGTAGGAGAAAAGTACCTAGAACTGAACACTGAGGATACCCAACAGAAAGAAAATAAGACCTAGAACTGAGCCCTGATGAACCCCGATAATAAGTGGAGGGGATCTTGAAATGAATCCTGAGGAACCCTGACAGTAAGTGGAGAGAACCTACTAGTGAACCCTGAGGAACACCGACAATAAAAGGAGGGGACCTAGAACTGAACCCTGAGGAGCCCCGACAATAAGAGATGATTTAGAACTGAAACCTGAGGAACCCCGACAGCAAGAAGAGAGGACCTAGAGCTGAACCCTGAGGGACCTCTAAAGTATGAGAAGAGGACCTAGAACTGAACCCTGTGGAATTCCAACAGTAAAAAGGGAAGACCTAGTACTGAACCATGAGAAACCATGACAATGAGAGGATCTAGAACTAAAGTCTTAGGAACAATCGACAGCAAAGAGGAAAGGACAGAAAACTTAACCCTGAGGAACCCAAAGAATAGAAGACCTAGAATTGAACCCTGTGGAATCCAGACACTGAGAGGAGAGGACCAAATACTGAACCATGAGGAACCACGACAATAAAAGGATCTAGAACTGAACTTTAAGGAATCCCCATCAATAAAGATTAGAGGACTGAGAACTGAACCCTGAGGAACCACGACAATAAAAGGAAAGGACATGAAACTGAGCCCTCGGAAATCCTGACAGTAATAGGTGGAAACCTCTTGTTTATCACTATATACCCCCATCAAATATCATTATACAACAGCGCATACACCTCGAACAAATATCACTACACTCGAACGTACAGTATATTCCTCACAGTAGTATAAAACTATAATGGAGCGTATATCACCCCGTCGTATATATCACTACACTGGACTGTATATAACTACACTGCATACATCCTCTGTAGTATATCACTATACTGGAGCGTATATCCTCCAGTGGTATATCACTACACTGGAGAGTATATCCCCCTGTGGTATATCACTACACTGGAGAGTATATCCCCTGTGGTATATCACTACACTGGAGAGTATATCCCCTGTGGTATATCACTATACTGGAGCGTATATCCCCTGTGGTATATCACTATACTGGAGAGTATATCCCCTGTGGTATATCACTACACTGGAGAGTATATCCCCTGTGGTATATCACTACACTGGAGAGTATATCCCCTGTGGTATATCACTACACTGGAGCGTATATCCCCCTGTGGTATATCACTACACTGGAGAGTATATCCCCCTGTGGTATATCACTATACTGGAGAGTATATCCCCCTGTGGTATATCACTACACTGGAGAGTATATCCCCTGTGGTATATCACTACACTGGAGCGTATATCCCCTGTGGTATTCACTACACTGGAGAGTATATCCCCCTGTGGTATATCACTATACTGGAGCGTATATCCCCTGTGGTATATCACTACACTGGAGAGTATATCCCCTGTGGTATATCACTATACTGGAGCGTATATCCCCTGTGGTATATCACTACACTGGAGAGTATATCCCCTGTGGTATATCACTATACTGGAGCGTATATCCCCTGTGGTATATCACTACACTGGAGAGTATATCCCCCTGTGGTATATCACTACACTGGAGAGTATATCCCCTGTGGTATATCACTATACTGGAGCGTATATCCCCTGTGGTATATCACTATACTGGAGAGTATATCCCCTGTGGTATATCACTACACTGGAGAGTATATCCCCTGTGGTATATCACTACACTGGAGAGTATATCCCCTGTGGTATATCACTACACTGGAGAGTATATCCCCCTGTGGTATATCACTACACTGGAGAGTATATCCCCCTGTGGTATATCACTATACTGGAGAGTATATCCCCCTGTGGTATATCACTACACTGGAGAGTATATCCCCTGTGGTATATCACTACACTGGAGCGTATATCCCCTGTGGTATATCACTACACTGGAGAGTATATCCCCCTGTGGTATATCACTATACTGGAGCGTATATCCCCCTGTGGTATATCACTACACTGGAGAGTATATCCCTGTGGTATATCACTATACTGGAGAGTATATCCCCTGTGGTATATCACTACACTGGAGAGTATATCCCCTGTGGTATATCACTATACTGGAGCGTATATCCCCTGTGGTATATCACTACACTGGAGAGTATATCCCCTGTGGTATATCACTATACTGGAGAGTATATCCCCTGTGGTATATCACTATACTGGAGCGTATATCCCCTGTGGTATATCACTACACTGGAGCGTATATCCCCTGTGGTATATCACTATACTGGAGAGTATATCCCCTGTGGTATATCACTACACTGGAGCGTATATCCCCTGTGGTATATCACTACACTGGAGAGTATATCCCCTGTGGTATATCACTATACTGGAGCGTATATCCCCTGTGGTATATCACTACACTGGAGAGTATATCCCCTGTGGTATATCACTATACTGGAGCGTATATCCCCTGTGGTATATCACTACACTGGAGAGTATATCCCCTGTGGTTATATCACTATACTGGAGAGTATATCCCCTGGGTATACCCCATACCGGGAGGTATACCCCTGTGGTATTATAATGGAGGTATATCCCCTGTGGTATTCCTAACTGGAGTATATCCCCCTGTGGTATATCACTCACGGAGAGTTATCCCCTTGGTATTCACAACGGAGGTATATCCCCTGTGGATATCACTAATGGAAGTAATCCCTGTTGTATATCCTACACTGGAGAGTAAAAACCCCCTGGGGTATTCATACACGAGAGTATCCCCCCTTGTGATGAACGGGCACACAGTCCGCCCCGGTAGCCGGGGCCCGGGTTTGTGACCCCACCGCTGCACCAATATGTGATGGAACGTACCAAACCCCTTTCTGCCGTGACCCCTAAAACTGCAGGGTTTTAAACATCCCACTTCCCTTTGGAACTTGCAGCTCTCTGGGGCCCCCCTTACCCTAGGTCGTCCGGGAACTGCACCTAATAATTGTCGCCGCGGGGCCTTGGGTGTGTGTGGCTTTGGGCACGTGCAGTGAGGGTTTAAAAATCCTGGCTGAGCCCGGAAATACCCTTTAAACCCCGCTGTGTCAT
Organism: Oophaga sylvatica; assembly: GCA_033576555.1. Taxonomy (NCBI): domain Eukaryota; kingdom Metazoa; phylum Chordata; class Amphibia; order Anura; family Dendrobatidae; genus Oophaga; species Oophaga sylvatica. The sequence continues at coordinate 3,170 of JARQOD010001529.1, read as the reverse complement.
GCCAGCGCACCCAATAGATTAACACTTTTACCCCTTGGGGAGAACGGTGCCGGGTCCGCCCACGGTTTCCCCCGGGGGCACGGTTGGATCCCCCGCTGTCCACCCCATGGATGGAACGTCACACACAACGGTGCGCCGTCCGCCCCGTAAACTGCAGGGTTTTAACTTCCATTCCCTTAGGAACTTGCAGCTCTTGGCCCCCCCCTTTCCCAGGTCATCAGGAAATGACCTAGGTAAATTGGGCGCCAGACGGGGCACTTGGATGTGTGCTGGTATTGGGGCCCCTGCAGTGAGGGAAAATTTAATTACTCCTGGCTGCAGCCGGGAGTACCCCTTAAACCCGCCCCCTCACGCCAGCGTCACCCCAATAGTTTAACACTTTACCCCTTCCCCTTTTGCTGCACCAGCTACGGGTTTTAATTAAACACAAATTTTTCAAAAGGGGGGCCGTAGAACCCCAAAACAGTCGTAGTTACTTAAAGGCACGTGCGATTGTTTTTAGAGCGGAGAAAAAACAAAAATTTTTTGGTTTTTTCTTAAAAAAAAGGCAATGTTATATAATTAAAAAGATGTAACAAAAATGAGCAATATAGTTATGTACAGACGTTATAAAATAAAAAAGGGGTTTTAAAAATGAAAGATAACCCATGGTTGTTAAATTTATATCAGGCAAGACAAGCCAGGTTGGGGGGAAGGAGCCACCGTAAAGTATTGGGGGATTTTATCACACGTCCAGCAGAAAGAATTCGGTAAGCAACTTAATGTAAGACTTTTGCTTCAGCTTCGACCTCCAAAAAGGGCTGGGCCCCAAACCACCTCCCTGGTACAAGCTATGGTTTTGGGTCTGCGATATCATAAGGTTATAACCGTTCTTGAAAATAGCAGAAAAAGGCAGACCTATCATGGTCTTGCTTTGAAATGCGGTTCCCAAAGAGCCCACACTTTGGGGGGGCTAGTTATGGGGCACCCGGAAAATTCCATTTTCGGTTCTGTTGGGGTTAAGGTTTTTCCCGTACAAAGGGAAGTGCCCACGGGGCTTGGGTTTAACCAAATAACTTTGTGTTTCTGCGAATTCCCCCCGTGTTTTAACCAAAAAAAGAAGAATACTACAACATGGCTGCATAGGAAGAAAGCACGTTTTTGGCAATGCGGCCCCGCGTAAAGGGGGGGGAAAAAATTTCCAGCATGGCAGCTCAAGTTACACTGATTGACTGCAGGTTGACGGGGGGGAGGGAAGCGGAGTGCAGAGAAAAGGAGGGGGGGGTAGTTTGCCCTGTGCTTGAAAACGGGGGGGGGTTTGTAGTCTTGGGGGAGAGTTCTGGAAAACAGCCAGAAATGAAGCTTCAGTATCAAACCCCCCCCCCTTTTAGAGGGCGTACGGGGGCTGACCTCTCGTTAATCCGACTGGCCCCTCAGCGGGGTTGCCAGTCGTGTAAACCCCTCGCATTTCCATGCATGCCTTTTTTGTGTTGTACGGGAAAATCATACTGTGCAGGGCAAGGTCCGCGTAGCAACCCCATTGGGTTTCCGGACCTGTTGCAGCCAGCTCAGAGGGTTGTGGTCGGGGACCCCCTTAAAGGTGCGCCCCACAGGTAGGGGTGCAAACGTTGCAGGCCCCGACCATGGGGCCCGGGCCCCCTTTCGATGGTGGGTATGCCACTTCCCTTGGGAGAAGTTTCGGCTCAGGTTTCAACAGGGGGTCCCGGGCCCCGAATCAACCTGGCTGAGACAGCACCGAGGCCAAATTCAGGCATCATCTGTCAGGAAAGGCCGTGCGTCGACGGCTTCAACATGGGGCTGACAGGGCTGTTTTCAAAGATCGGGAAAGCCGCCCCCAGCCACTTCCAGTTGATGTTTGGGGGTAGAGCCCTTGGTGAGGTCCCTCAGGGGGTTTTTCAATGGCGCTATGTTCGTACGAAACGCCATATACCCCGCATGCCAGGAAGGATTCCCCTGCTTTTTGGTCCGGGGGGGGCCAGGCACATCGGTCACTTTCTCGGGCTTGGATCTGGAACCCCTCCCCCCGGGTGCCCCGGGTAGGGGACCTCCCTCATCCCTTTCTGGCATTTTCCCGGTTGATGGTCAGACCTGTGGTGAATACGCTTGGCCCCCTTGGAGATGTGAAGGGTTCCCCCCGGGTTGGAAACTGAAGCGGCAAGTCACCCAGGTACGCCAAGCGTACTCTCCGTCCTGAAGAGGTGGTTACCATCCGCTGAAAAGGGGCAGGGGGCTTTCTTCAGGAAAGGCATGACTGTGGACTCGTCCCACCCAAAGGGGTGTTAAAGGGCAGATTTCTCCTGCGCCGCAGGGCCAGGGGAATCTGCCAGTACCCCCCGGCAATCCATGATGGTATGTACTTGGCATTCGCCAACCCCTCCGCAATCCCCCGTGCGTGGCATTGGGTGCGCATCAGGGTTTGTGGCGTTGAGCCCCCCCTGTCCCCGCCGAAAAAGGGGGGTCCGATCCTTTTTTGCCGGAACACAGGTGGGCCCCCGCCTTTTTGGCTGCCCGGCCCCCCCAGCGCAAAAATCTCTGGATCTCCTGGGATAAACTGCTGCACTTCCTCAAAATCCGAAGGGGTCCCCCGTAAGGGGCGTGATTCCCGGTGTCCCCCTGGGATGCCAACTTGGTCCTTCCGGGGCGGTTTTGTGAACAGGCCCCAAAGGATTCCCGGGGGTCAGCAACTGCAAACCCCGGGGAGGCGGGGTTTCGAGGATTACCTCAAAAGTCCTCAAAGGGCCCATTGGCATTCTTGGGCCCATTTTGGGGGGTCCCCTTCCCCGTCCTGGGGCAGATTTCGAAGGGAGGTTTCAGGCTTCACGTTCGTGTGGGCCCTTTTCATGTTGAGTGAAAGGCCCTTTCGCCTCCCCGGTGTGGTCAAGCGTGACCAGTGGTGGTGGGTTGGCTGTTGGGCAAGACGTACGGGCTTTTCCCCCGGTCCCCAGTTATCCTTTTGGTAGGGGGCCACAACACCTTTTTACCCACCTGGTGGTTCCCCCCCCGGGCGTTCTGGGCGTCCCGGGTTCTGGGGGCCCGGCTGCGTCATGTTTATGCACCCAAATGCGTAAGGTCTGCTCTTTTCGCGGAGGCATGACATAAACCCGATGGACACTTTCCCTGGGGTTTGGTCATCTTCCCCGGATTCTCTTATAACCCCCCCCCCCCCCCCC